>PVIH01013478.1:0-49807 GCA_004025045.1 Sigmodon hispidus
TTGTAAGATCGCCACTCTCTTCTGGAGTTACCATGTTGTCCTTTGTATTATTATGTAATTTCTTGCACTGACGTTTGCCCATGGCTTCAGTGGTTCATGATTAGATGGGTCCTGGTCAGTTGTGGCACTTGGGTTTGTGTGTCTCCTGTCACCTCTCTGGTCAGGGTTTGATTCTGTCTTTCAGAGACCCCTGCAGTTGGTTTGCTCAGTTCGCTCAGTTCGAGGTCGTAGCGAGGAGCCGTGCAGATTCCCTCAGCAGGAGCTGTGGGTGTGGCCAGGGGCACAATTTACCTGCCCCTGCTCCAGAGTGTGCTGGGACTCCGCAGAGAGCACCTGGTCTCGGGAGCGGAACCGGCAGCAATGGGAGCTCAACTCTCCCTCTCAGGCCAGGATACAGGCGCTGAGGCCTGCCGATCCCTCCTCACCTCTGGTCAGGGTCCGAATCTGCCCCTCAGAGACCCTTGCAGTTGGTTAGCTCAGTTCGCTCAGTTCGAGGTCGTAGTGGGGACGATTTCAATTCTTAATATGTGTGTGACTTGTCTGTGACTTTAAATATGCACTTCTATGGAGAATGTTCCATACAGTGAAGAGAAAAATGAATACTGGAAGCAATAATAATTAGCTATATGTCAACTTCCACAACTTAGACTCACTATAGAGGAAAGCACCACTGAGCTATCATTTTAATAAGTTAATTGAACTGAGCATAAATGAACAGGCAGCAGGTAACTTCCCCACAATAGTGGATTATTACATAGAATTGGAAGCTGGAACACCCATCCTTCCTTTTGCAAGATTATTTTACTGCAGCAACAGAAACAAAGAATAGTAGCTTTTGGTGGAATGATCTATAGATCTATTAGGTACCCTTGATCTAAAGTTAAATTTAACTCTGTTACTGCCTTGATTATTTTTGTTGATAGCTCATTGCTGAAAATGGGATGATAAGGTTTACAATTGCTATTCAATCATATCTAATTCTTTAACTCTTTATACTTACTTTGCATGTTTGTTTTTATATGTGGTGCTTATTTAATTAAGGGTATTGCTAATAAAGACTGATCACATTATTTTGCAATGACATTCCTCATATATTTATCCAATTTGCTTAAAGGCCATTTTTATATGATATGTATGACACTTCTGCTTGTATGTTCTAATTGCCATTTATAGGAAACATCTTATTTTAATCTGTAGATTCTGTCACAATGAAATCTCTCTTCACCTTATAAATAAAATAGCATTACTGCCAGCAACACACAGCTAGATATGTTAATTTCAATCTGTTCACTCACTCTATATCTTTTAATAGAATAATTACTTTATATTAAAGATAATTAGCAAATATCTGCATCTTACTGTGGATAGTGTATAGCCTCTTTTAAGTTTGTTGTAGGTCCTTTCTTTCCATATATTACACTCTTCCTATATGATTAAACAGCTTATGTTTATTTTATCACTTGCTCTATTGTTCATAGTTTGTGTATTCTACATTTTTGCTTTGTCAAGATAAACCTGGCCAAAATATCTTTTGATTCTAACCAGTGATATCAAAATTATACCAACATAATATAACTATAAAGAGGGGAAAAACACAACTAAAAGAAACATCCCTGTGCTAGAATATTATTTTTTAACTAGGTAAACATGTGTTATATTTGTTTTTGCTACAAACATTACTTTAACTGTGTAAAAATGTGTTACTTTTGTTTATGCTGTTTGTTTAATGATGTAATGATGTGTGTTTAATTATATAAAAATATGTTGCACCTGTTTCACCTTCTCTGCTTAAGGAACATGATTGGTCTAATAAAGAGCTGAACAGCCAATAGCTAGGCAGGAGAACAAATAGGTGGGACTAGCAGACAGAGAGAATAAATATAGGAGGAGAAATCTAGGCTCAAGAAGAAGAGAAGGAAGGAGCCGGAGGAGGAGGAGAATGAAGAGAGTGTAAGAGAGATAGCTGAGGCCAGAAGCCAGGCAGCCCTCAGCCAGCCAGACATAGAGAAGGAGTGAAGACAAGATGTACAGTACAGACGTAAGAAAGGTAAGAAGCCCCCAGGCAGAAGGTTGATAAAGAGAAGCAGGTAATTTAGATTAAAAGAGCTAGCCAGAAACATTATGGTTGTTTTTTCCTTCCCCAACTACGTATTTACAAGCAGGCTGCCTTGGAGCTTCCTAATGATTTTTGTTTGTTTTGATGTCAATGCCTTGCTAAGCATTCTTAATTTGTTGAGCAAAAACTTCAGATTTAAGATTTCTATAAAATTTTAAAGAATTATTTCAATCCCTTTACTAAAATTTCACTCTGATAGTGACATGCCTGCTTTTTTTTTTTTTTTAATTAGCTCTTCAAGGTTCCAAATGACAAATGTTTCTTGTTCCCTGAAAGTTTTCCCATACTGACAAAGATCTGGTCAACTGCGGACTCTCTCTCTCTCTCTCTCTCTCTCTCTCTCCCTCTCCCCCCCCCCTTCCAGCCTTCCCTCCCTCTGTCCCTCTCTGTGTGCTCATTACTAACATAACTTTTAAAAAATGTCTATCTGTGTAGAAAGTCTAAATAACCCACTAAGTTTCTCTGATCCTGTGGTTGTATACCCTAAAGTTTACATCCATTATTTCAATACTGGATGGCACTCACGTACAACTTTTTCAGTCTACTCTTGTTATATTTTTACCATTTGAGAGCTAAGGAGAATTCTAAGACCAGATTTACCTTAAACATAGTGTCAGTCACTTTCTTTAAAAGAGTTGTTTTAAATGAAGTACACCACATACTTCTTTTCCTTGGGACCAGAGATAGTGCTGGATGCCTCATTTATAGTTATTAGTGACTACTCTGTTGTCACACATGTTAGAAGTCTTGCTGTCTATGAGCAGGATTAAATTAGAAGAATCAGTCCCAGGTTCTGATGCCTCTCCTTGTAAAATGCTGTGTCATGATCTCAGCCCACAATCCACTAGGAACAAAATAACTCTGGCGTAGACCCATACTTTCCTAAAGGCAGGGTCGGTCTTCCAAACTGTTGTGCCAGGCCCAGGTGAGATTGTAGCTGAAAGAGAAGTTCAAATAGCAGGGCTGTTTATATTCCCTGAACACTAAGATTTTTCTGAGATTTCTGGCCATTAAGACCTGTCAATAGGTTTCAACAGTTCAACACCAAGTTCCAGGGCAGTCTAGTGCTCACTGCCTTGTTCTACCAAGTAGAACTGTAAGGCAGTCTTGGAGAAAGATATCTGTGTTCATCCGACACAAAGATGAACTTCCACAGAGTCCCATAGTTGCAGTGACTACCTAATAATATATCATGAAGTCACTGAGGGTTTCAAATCCAAGGTCCTCAAGTCTTCAAGAGTAAGAAACAATTCAAATTCTTGTCTCAGTTTTCCTGACGTTAAGTCCTCTGAATACAAACTGGTGTTGATCCAGGCCAAAACATATGTCTTCCCATAGAACACAGGTCTATGTTTAATATAAGGCCCTCCCAGAGGGTACTTGTTAGCATTTATATGATAGCAGCTATCTGGGGGATAAGTAGTGTAGACAGGCTTTTGCCCTAAAATTAAGGCCAACGTGAGTCATCCCTGAGTTTTCCAGCCAGTTAGGTATGTACAGTTTCAAGATATAGGTAAGTGAGCAGTAAGGTTGGAAATAATGTATGTGAAACTCAATGTATGTTTATGTCTGATGCTGGGACCCCTGGAGAGCTACACTGGCCTGTAGTAAGGGTCTTTTGGTTTCTGTCAGTTGTTCTCATTTAAAAAAAAAAAAAATCTTCGGTGACACTGAGGGTTCTGTGATGATAATCCACACTTAGGGTAACCTTGCCCTTCGTACTTTATTCTGAACTTAAGGACAATGTAATCTAAGCAATTTTTTATCTTGCTCAGCAGTTCAGGGCAGTTCTACAGACAAGTGTTGTGCCAGTAGGCTTCCTAGTGTTGGGTTTATTCTGAGCAGGGCGGGTTGTGAGTTAGTTTCATATCATGGGCAGTTGTATCCAAACACACGATAAGGAGCCACTTCGATGGGGAAAGGTTAATTTTTCCTTATACTTGGAGGAATGTAGTCCATCACAGTGAGGAAGTCATGTAGCACCCATATACTTACAATGCATCCATAATGGAGATGTAGACAGCAGTGGATGCTGATGTTCAACGATCTTTCTTTTTCTTGCATCTTAAACCTCACTCACAAAATGGTACCTCACACCATCACAATGGCTCTTCCCTCGCCATTTAACCAAAAAAAAAAAAAAAAAAAAAAAAATCCATCAGAAACCTGACTAGAGAATGGTCACCAAGGGGCCTCTAGTGCCTATCAAGTTTGTATTCAATATAAACAAATCACAATATCTAAGACTTGAACTTGGTCTCCTCAGATGCAGGAGGCATTTCTGTTCATGCTGAGATGGTTGAGATTGGAGGAGATGGGATGTCAGAACTTCTTTACTGCTGTCTTTAACTGCCATTTAATTTTGCTTACTGAAGGCAGTCAGAATGGACAGATCCCTCACTTGGGTCCTAAGAAAGTAATTGGTGTTCAGCATGTGAAGAAGAATCATAGGAGGAGCCCAGTAATCAGTAAGTGATTTTGAAATTTTTCAACAAAAGTGTATAAATGTTTATGTCTGTTTTCTTTCTCAGCATTATTACACATTCGTCAGATGTTGGCTGTATGTATTTCAAGAGGGCTTTTTTTTTTGGTTTTATCATTTTTTGGCATAGAGAAAATTCACGTATGAAACTGTGAAGTGGATGGAGAATGGGTCTTTCTTAAATCTGTTGCCTGTGTTGTATACCATGCATCTTTGATTAATATTCTATTTTTTAAATTTTATTTATAAAATAAAGTCCTTTTTCTCTTCTATCCCTTGCTCTCCCTCCCTTCCCCCTCCCAATCCCTCCTGGTCAGCCTTCATCCTCCCTCCTCCCCATCCTCCCCTGCCCTACTCCAAAAGGGCAAGAAGTCCCAAGGTGGATCATCTCAGCATCCACTCCAGGAAGGTCCAGTTTTCTCATCCTAATGTCAAGACTAGGTTAGGTGTTTCCCTGGAAGGAATGGGCTCTAAAGTGCCAGTCCATGCATAGAAACACAGTCTGATCCCTCCCTCCCCTCGAGGCTCTACATACTGCCCATGCCAGTGGCCAGTTGCCTAGCCTTGGAGGGCCTAGTTCCTTTTCTTCAATAGTCCCCAGTGGCTGTTTTTAATTCAGTAAGCTCCCAGAGCTCCAGCCAGCCATCAATGTGGAAATTTTCCTCATAAGCCCTATCCCCTTGCTCATATAGGCTCTCCTCCCCTGCTCTCAGCTGGACCAGTAGCTCAGCCCAGTGCTCAGCCATATCTTCATGCTTACTGCATAAAATCTTCTAAAGCTGAAGACTAATTGCAAGAGGCTTTTTCTACATCAGTGCTTCTCAGTCTGTGAGTCACAACCCTTTGTGGGGGAAACAAAACTCTTTCACAGGGGTCCCATATCAGATAGCTTGCATACCAGATATTTAAATTGCAATTCATAACAGAGCAAAATTGCAGCTATGAGATAGCAATGAAAGTCATCTTATGGTTGAGGGTACCACAACATGAAAGTATTAAAGGGTTACAATGTTAGGAACATGGTTTTCAGGTCCCTGGCTTGCTTTCCTAAACTTGTTTTCAACACTGTAACCTGTCAATATGACATAAAATGTCTACATTAAATCTTTGAATAAGTTATGAGAAGTTGACATAACTTATCCTTGCTGACAGTGATGGACAAGAAGGAAGTTATAGATTATGAATGGAAACATAATGAAAATAAGACAATGAAACATTAGCTCTACAGTTTTTATGATGATCATTTTATCACTAATCTCAATAGTAAAATTTTAAGCAATGTAGGACACAGTTATATAAGCAATTCCTGGTTACCATGGTGAACTCAAACCCGAAGAGAAAGCTAGCTATGAATCACTATTCCAAACACTCAGCTCTTACCAGCTTGATTAAAGGACTAACTTCTGTGTTACACAAAAATTAACAGCTCCCATTATTATGGAGTGTTATCAAATGCTTTGATGCCATCATCCACATACCACCATTCATCATAACATTTGATAATGTAAATAAAAGTTGAAGTATAAAGAATTGATGCTTTTAATAGTATCTTACAGGTAGCTTTACAAATTGAATGTGATTCTAATTATTGAAGTAAGTGACATTATTCTTAACATAATTCATTACTGATGTTAAATAAAAGAAATGATTTATTTCATAAACAGATCAATACAAAAAGCATATATAGTCATCAATTAAATAAATATATTGATTAGCATTGCCTGAAGGTGATAATGTGAATATGACCCAGAGATGTCTCCAGACTATTTGTGTAGTAAATCTATGTGTTAGAGTGAAAGAATCAGAAAGTTGGGATTGATGTTCTCTAACATAAGCATATATACACTTTGAACTCAGGGCTTTTTGTTTGGTTGTTCACCAAAATATTCATAGTGAGACTAATTTACTATATTTGCATAAATAGATTTATAGGAGTTATTTATTGACATCAAAAAAGTATATTAGGCAAATAAAGAGTGGTACTCTTTCCTTTGGGAGTTTAAATTTAATCTCTAAATATGCTTTGAAAATGAGAATCCCAATTATTTTGTTTATTTGACTAAATAATTGTGTATATGATAGAGCACTGCACAATAATTTAATACATATGTGCAATGTACAATAACCAAATTAAGATAATTATTATTTCTCTCTTTTTGCCACTTCTTTGTTTGGAGTCTTAAAAATTCCATCATCTAGTTCGTCATTTATAATTTAAATAGTACTATTACAAATATAGATAATAAATACTATGAATATAGATAGTACAAGATAAATATGTGAATGGTGTGCTATATATTTTCATTATCCTCCTGTGCCGGGAGCACTAGAGTTTACTCTCACCCTTAAATATATTTTAATACTTACTCTCCAAACCCCTGTACCTTCTCTCTTCACCACCTTTCCTACTTTTGAGAAATACTTCTAGCTCTATTTTAAGGTCAATTGTTTTAATTTCTACATATAAATAAAAATAGGTATTTTGACTGAATGATATTTCTGCATGTATATCTAACCATCCATACTGAGATACTTCGGGTGATTCAAGAGATAGTCTCTTACTGAGAAGCTTTTATTCTTTCCTTGGATGCATACGTAGCAGTGGAAGAGATGGGTCATATGATAAAAACTAGTTGTATTTTATTTCTTTTACGTTATTTACAGACTGACTATACTAACTTACATCTATACTAACAGTGATAAATGTTCCTTTTTCTTCACATTTTTGCTATAAGTTTTTATGCTTATATTGTTTGATCGGTTGACTGGTTTTATCTTTGCTTTTTTAATAATAGACATTCAAATGGGACTATAGATAAAACACCATCATTGTATTTGATTTTCTTAATGATGAGTAATTTTTATAAACTTTTTGGCTCTAGATTTGTTCTCTCAAGCAATGTCTATTCATAGAAATTTTGTATTTAAATATTTGTTTTATACTGATGGGTTTTTAAGTGCTCTTGATATATGGCACTTCTTTTCCAATACATTGGTTGCAAATAAGCATCACATTCAGTGGTTTACTAGGTCATCTCTTCAGTGTAATTTTCCATTGCCAGGCAGTCATCTTAGTTTGATAAAATCCCACTTGTCTATTTTGCATTAATTGCTTATACTTTCACAGACAATCAAAAACTCATTGCTCTCATTCCAAAATATCTTTCATTGTTTCCCCTGTGTTTTCTTGCATTCTCAAGTTATACTTGGGTTTCCAATAGATTTTTAGTTTATGGTTTTATACAATGAGAGATAGTATATCGTTTAATTCTTCTGTTTATAGATATCTTGTTTTCTAGCACCATTTATTGAAGATCCTGCCCTTTATGAAATGTGAGATGTTGATGCCTTCTGTTGATATTTTCTGGAAAATAGCCTAGCTGCTTAATTTGACAGATATATATCGCTTGATTAGGTATGTTGCATAAGTATAAGTTGAAAAAATTATCAAGTGATTTGTATATTTACATTACATTAGTCATTAAAATTTATAGTTTTATGCTTCAGATGTTCAGTGGTTATAAGTATGTCTTGGTCTTGCAAGGGACCTAAGTTCTAGTCTCAGCACCCACAGTGAACAGTTCACAACTGTCTCAACCTTCAGCTTTAGGGAATCTAGTACCCTTTCTGGATTAAGCTGATACTGTCACTTATAATTACATTCTCACAAGTGGACACATACACACAAAATAACTTTTAAAAAAATAAAAAAATAAGAATCAGTAATTTACAATACTGTTTAGACATTTACAACTTGTTCTTCTTAAAAAATTTCTTTTAAAATATTTATTAATAATAAAAGTCTATATTAAAGAAATACGTATAAATTGTAGTCAAGATTTAAATGTTTATAGAAAGCAAATCTACCTTCAGAGTATCTTATAAAGAAAAATTTCTATTTTAATTCTAACTTTTGGCCTATCATTATTTTTCATAGTACTTGGTTTTGTAAATATGTCTTCAGACAAGCATGTGACATACTTGGAGTATGTCTCCTACCCTCCCCTAATGCTGGTCTCTTTTATTTTCCCAGATTTTTATGCCAGTTAGTGTCTACAAATGCTAGAAAACATGCAGTATTTGGTTTTCTTGGTTGTTTTCATTCTTTCAGATTTATTTTGTTTTATATATAGGTGTATATCTATGCTATATGTGTTGTGCGGTTGTGGAGACTAGAAGATATTGTTATATATTCTGGAAGTAGAATTGTAGGCAGTTTGTCAGTTGCACGACATGAGTACTAGATATCTACCTCAGCTTTCCTGGAAAAAAAAGCCAGGTGTAGACATTTCTCCAGACTTAATATTTGAATTTTCATATCAGAGTTTTTCATTTAATAAGATTTTTTTCCAGTACCATCCATTTTATTTTTACAAGTGACATTTTTTTCTTTATAGTTGAATAAACCATCTTTTTGCATACATACCACATTTTCTTTACTCATTCTACTGGTGATGGACACTTTGATTGATGACAGAATTTGGCTATCAATAGTGCTATTATAAACATGAATGTGTAAGTGCCATTTTGACTTAGACTCCTTGAGTATGTTACTGGAAATCATAGCTGGGCCATATCACAGCTGAGCCTGGGAGATCTGGCCCCATTCATCATCTACCATATGAGGCATGAGCAAGAGAAAGAGGTGCTTCCCCACTGCCTAAGGCAACTGGGAAAGCTGGCCCTGAAGTCATGAGAGCAAGAGAGTGATGTCCTTGTCACTCCCCAGCTGGTGCACTCAGGAGAGTGGCCCCTACACCTCTCCTGGACAGCACAATAGAGCCCTAGTGCTGTATGTGTGGGAAAGCCCCCCTGAGGAGAACCAGCTCTGCCTTTGCTCCTTGCTGCATAGGGTATAGGGTAAACTCGCTGGGGAAGTCCTGTTTTTAGTTTTGTAACCACTGTGCTGACTTCCATACTGGCTTCCATCCCTACCTATAGAGTGGCTCTCTTTACCCTCAATTTGACCTGTGTTTGTTATGACTTGTTTTTATAACAACCATCATTTTGGGGTAAAAGGAAATGAAATGTCAATTAAATTTTTAATTTGCATTTCCCTGATGTCTTGTGTGTGTTTACCAGCTATGTGCACTCCTCCTTTGAGAGAAGTGTGGTCAATTAGCCCATTTAATGATTATTTGGCTTAATGGTATTTAGAAGGCCAAATTTTAGGGTTACTTTCTAAATTTGTTTGGTCAGTATACAATGTACTCTCAGATTGTTTCTTTTTAGGGTTAGTATCAGTTTTGCTATCATTTCAAACAAGTTTTGAAATTGTTCTTTCATTTACTCAATCATAAATAAGCTTAAACTATTACTTAATAGTGTCCATACAGCTAGGTGCTGTGTGTTAAGATAAATAAAACCTTGATGTCTAGTAGGAGAAGGGAGGCAATTATGTAACATGGGTAACCTAATAGAATGAGGACTAGAGAGAATTATTAACCAACAAACATAATTTGGAAACCTGAATGGGAAAAGCCTGTGAGAATTCTTATAAAGCTAGTTGGTGAGGAAAGAGAATTTAAAAGCCTGTTGTCATTTAGGTAATTTTCCCCAAGGAACATACTACAGAAAATAGCATGACAAGTAGTTTGAGGAATAAAAAGTATATGCTCTAGCAACCATGCATAAGAAAAGTTCAAATGAAAGGAACCTGGAGATTCTGATAAATTAGAAGCATATTTTGATAGCTAGATCAAAAATGATGAAAGCTTGCCGTCAGTGGATACATGAAAATGCAGGAAAGATTACCATGGCAAATGATACATGTGCTAATATAATCAACAACACTTGGTCATTACTGAAGACTGGTGACAAGGTAAATTATAGAATAGTGTGGATACAGTAACAGTATCGCCGACTAAGAATGGGATAAGAAAAGAGAAATTAGATTTTGTGAGGAAAAAATAAATACCTGATTTTGTACCCTAGACTTACACTGTGAAATCACAAGTAAAGATCTTTTAGAAGACAGCTAAATGTATAACTTTGGAATTCAAAATATATTCTTGTCTACAGGGGATTTAGAAACTGTCAGCATAAATGATAACTGAGCTATGGCGGGACAAGGCTATATTGGAAATGTGATGAAATGTCATCTCATTCTTTGTTTTTGCAGACACAGTCAGGAGTATTACTTAGAAACGAGCTTTTAAGAAAGTTAGGTGACAGAAATATCAGGACTGCTCAAAGACATGCCATTTGGAAATCTAAAGCTCTTGTAAATGCTTAGCAAACAGAGAGATCATTAGGGATTATCAGTCCACAAAGTAGCATACGATTTATCTAGCAGAAGGAAATGGAAAACAACTCAAAGTAGCACAGAACATGAAGTAATATGTTGACTCTCATTGTCAACGCATGTTGTAGGAACACTTACTCGAGGCTTGATGATGCTTTTAGAGACCTTCCCTTACAGTCCAACCTTGGCTCCTTCCCAAGGCTGCTTTCCCAAATGATACCTTGTAGGCAAAAGATGACATGTTTCTTTGCTCACAATTCAAATGAAGAGTTTCTAAGATGCAGAAGTGTCTGTCTACCTCCTTTCATATTTTCTTGGCCAGCACTGAATTATTTGATGATACATACTGTTAAATACACCTCTCTTATAAGAAGCCAAAAGGAGTAAGTCTATTTCTGTTTAGGCTATTGGTAGAGGGTACTCAAGTTCTCAATAGCAAAACATCTTAGCACCAGCAATTTTAGAGTAATTTATCATAAAAGCATAAAATGTGCTTTATATGAATTCCTACCCTTAGTTATCATAACTACCTTTTCTTAGATGCCATGGCTTTTTCCATTATGCATCTGATAAATTTTCTAGAGACTATGTGAGTGATTTACTTGTGTTGTACAAAATGTAGCTTTCTTTCCAGCTTTGTATGCCTTCTGAGCTATTTACCTTGACATTTCTTTCAATCTCAAAGAAAATTCTTTATTTTGCTGTCTCATTTATCTTTTGGTATTAATAATATAAAAATACTGGATTTTTTCTAAACAATTGGCCAGGACTTTTTTGTGACCTTAAGTCTTCAATTTTCTGGGACATATTCTCTTTCTTATTTTGACTATCTTCCATCATAAAGACTGAGAACATGATGACAATGTCACCTCTTCCAAGAGAGCCATGTGGCCTCCTGATTATCTTGCATGGAAGCAAGGCATCCGAGGTTGTTATGAGAAACAATGCAAATATAATTATTTAACAGCTTCTGCTTCATAGACATGCTCAGACAGAGACATATACTGATGTTTCTCCTGGACATTACTTTGTTTTATCTTTTAAAACTGCAGAGGTGCATCAGAATTTAAAGCTAGATGGTTTCATAAAAGCATATTTCCTAATTTAGCAAAGCTTATCTTTTAAATGTCATTAGATTGCAACAAAATATTTTGGTCCCCTTCCAGACACACAAACACACACACACATTCATTGCATATCAGCAAATATGAAAGTTATAAGTTATTTTTAAAAGCTGACCTGTAAAATGTGGATAGTTTCTTTTGTAAAATTGGTCTCTTCATTAAAACTTTCTTATGATAAAAGATATTTAGGAAAGAAGTAACTAAAAGTTCTATCAAAGCCATCATTAAAAAATGCTTGTTATATTCTAATTTACTAATCGGTTGGTGTCATGTTTTATTGAACTCAAGCAAAAAAAAAAAAAACCTATGTTAAAAAATATTGGTTTTATTACAATTTTAATTGAAGTTGCCAGATAAAATTTAAAACACTAAGCCTAGGTACAATTCTTTATTAGGAAGAAAAGAACTCACAAGAAATACGAAGATATAAGAAGACAATAGCTGAGTGAATGAAATTCATTTAAATATATCTCATGTTCTAATGAAAACTATTTTTCTTAACTTAGTTTTAAGTTATAGTTTGTAACAATCTATTCTTATGAAGAATGGGGACATAATAAATTATGAAAATTAGGCTGGTATTCAGATCACTAAAATCAAAAGTACAATAATGGTTATATAATATGGGTCATCAAAATCAATGATGAGGCCAAAGTAAAAATATATTAAAAAGCAATTGAATAACGGTGGAAGGTAGATGGAAAGGTAGATTGTGAGTAAAACTGAACATCCTCTAGAGGTTGGTCATGAGGATAAGAGAAGAGTCTTTGAAGAGGTCACAATGAAGCTTTGATCAGCAAAGGAAAGTACATGGAGGAGAAGCTAAATGATGGGCATGCGTTTGGCTGGAAAAGCAGTTTACGGTTGGCTGCTCATGCTCCTTCTTTTAGAAAAAACTGACGTCATTGAAAATCAACGTTTTCTCACACTTGTGGCTTAAATGGTGAATGGCCAATGTGCTGATCCTTCAGAAACATATTTTAAACCAGCATAGAATTACAAGATTTCATTTTAAGAATGAATAAAGTCCGAGTAGGGATGGCTAGAGAAGATATAAGGCCGAGTTGAGGCCAACTGGTAAGGACACTGGGCCCAGTGTTATTTGGTTGAATGATGATAAAGTTAAGGACTTAGAGGCAACAGCCTAGAGGAAAGAGATCTGGCCATAGTCTCTTTTGTAAAGTATTTTAAAAATGCTACCTAACTATGGTTTGTTTAAAATATTGGGAGTAGAATGGTCCCACCATGGATGGTTCGATCAGCTCCCTGGGAAGGCAGGCTCAAACAGCAGGAAGGTCAGTGTTCTGGCATCTCAATGTGGTCTGGCCACGCCCCATTCAGGCTTCTGCTACTCCAGAGACATGCCTCCAAGCTTTGCCAAATAATACCTGAGTCCCACTACAGGCTACATAATAGAAAACACTTGGTAAAATAGGAAAACGGTTTTATCAATGTCATAATAAAAAGTTGAGGCCAATTAAGAATAAATCAGTAAATGTTTTATTTACTTTGTAAAATAAATAGTAAAAAAGTAAAAGCTTTGGAAAAGGAAATCAGCTTTCTGGAATGAAAGTTTTTAATTCATTTGCCTCAATAGTTTCAGTAAGCCTAGACCTACACACAGTAGATACTTAACAAGGAGTTTGTTGGTAACCATGATACATTTGAATGGACCAGGTGGTGTTAATGGGGAAGATATTGGTGATCAGAAAGGCTTTAAAAGTGCATCTGAGGAACTGATGCTGGGTCCAAGATGCTGGCCATAGTGAGCCTGACTGAATGTCACGGAGGTGGGACAGACAGGATTGAACTTTAGCTAGTCTCTGAGTCAAAGATGATGTGAAAGCTTACTAGTGGTTTGGATTCTGGGGTTTTGTGAATTGATGTGTAGCAGGTATCTTTACAGAAGAAAGCTGAAGAAGATTCAATTTTCAAAGTGTGAAACATCCGTTTGAGATTCTAGAAATATGTTTATTTGGGAATTTACTATTAAAGCATTTGACAGATAATCCTGGTCTTTGCACAAGGCAAAGGCTAGAGAAAAATATTTTGGAGGAATTTAAATCATAGGGACTGATCAGAAACTAAAAAGATAAGACACAGAAGAATACTTTACAAAAAAAATTTGTGGAGATATGAATAAATCTAGAAACCTGTAGAGGGAGGTCTAATAGAATTTTGGTAAGCAATTTTATTTAATGGCCTTTTCTCCCACTATTATATATTTAGGGTTTTTTTTGTTTTATTGTATTTTATTTATTTATTTATTGGACAGTCTCAAAATGTAACCCAGACTGTCTGAGAATTCTCCATGTAGCCCAGACTGACCCATGGTTGAAACCCTTCTACATTTGCCTGCCATTGAGATCCCATCATGCCTTGCTTGTATAGTTTTAGAAATGAGTTAGAACATACTAAGTATAAGACTTCAGCTTGCAATAGAAGGCCTCTATCTGGGCTGAGGAATGGAAAACCGAGATTGAAGCTAAAACAGCCAATACAAGTTCATAGAAACAAAGCATTCTGAGCCTTGTTGACTTCTCTATGCAGTATCTTAGACTTGGTGCTTATATAATATACATGTAAGGATATTGGTGTAATAGGTGAAAAGTTAATAGCTTACTGTGAATAGCTACTTCCTTGGCTCTTGTTTATAACTATTCTGTATGTAATTTTAGCCCCAAAGTATTTTACATTCTCTTCTTTTAGCTTCCATGTACGCACACACATATATAAATTCAAATAGACACCACACATAAATTTTAAAGTCCTGAAATACTTTTATTCATATTTAATATTTCCCTTGAATCTGTCACTACATTATGACAAAATGATCATATTAGTATGTCTTCATCTAATTACTTTTGGTAACTACCTACTGCATCCTAATAAACTTGATATACAATGATTTTTACCAGTACTGAGGATTATCAGTCTACCTACAATGGATGATTCAGCTGGCAGTATATCACATTTCATCTGGAAGCTTCCTGGCCACTAGACAAATACACTCTGGAGAAATCCTAGGAAACCAAAAGTCCAAAAGAAGCCTCCTGTGAAAACTCTATTCTTTTTGCCTACAGATCTTAATTTACATATCAATAAAAGGCATTGATTTAGAGGAGAACAGAAAGGGATCTATAAGAGGATTTTGGAGAAGGGAAGAGATGTTGTAATTACATCTCAAAAATCAAATAAAAATAAGCAATAAAGAAAATGATCACCCGTTAATAAAAAAGTATCTTCCATTTAGAAACATAAGACTGTTACTTTGTATAAGTTTAATAATCTCTCTGTAAGTCATCATAATTTCATAGGTGAGAGATGAAAGACATCTAGAAAAGTAATGTCTCCAAATTACACTCAAGTAAATGGCAGTAAGCTTACATGTAACTGCAGACCTTGAGCTTTCTCTGACAAGCTGGTTACTTCTCTTATTGCCTACATTGATTTCCACAGTGAAATTCTCTGCAGAAATCCCAGAATGTATCTCAAGCTTGTCTGTGTTGCATGTCTGGTCATCAGGAAATTAAAAGGCCTAAGTGGTTCAGGCCCTGTCACCATGGGGCATGTATGACTGACAGATAACCTTTCGGAGTGATTCATTACCCGGGAAAGCAGGCTATGGTATTGTACAATGTATCAGATAGGAAAAATAGGCTACACATGCTAAGGACTAAACATTTAAAATGTGCATCACTTTGGAAAATAGGAAATAAGCAAATGACTAGGAACACAAAAGTGGAGTTTGTACACATAGGAATAATCCACCCAGTCCTTTGACAAAACAATTGTGGGACCTTGTAGAAGTTACATTAAGTTGGGATTTGCATTGTCAATTAAAAATCAGATAAATTTTAGCCTGCTCAATAAAGACAGACAAAAAAATACTTTAAATTACATTGTAGAAAATAAATATTTAAATATCCCTGAACATATGTCTGGCTGCTTATTCATACAATATCAACAAATGTGTTGTCCTGTTTATTCATGCTTTGTAAGCAATTTAAAAACCACTGATATCTACCATCTCTAAAGTCAGTCTAGCTTCTGATTGAATATATTCAGAACACTCCTAGCATCTTCTCTAATACCCACTTTTTTTTTCTATGTTCCAACATTATGAAAATGAGAGGAGACAGAATATAGCAGAAATAAAATAGAAAAAAAGAAGGTCCAAATAACTTCCACTTGTTTTAGATTTGCTATATAACAACCACGTTTATTTTGGAAACACAACATACTCATTTAAAATTTAATAACATATCACAGTATTACACCTATATTAGGTATTTTTCTCTTGCTTAACATGACTAAGAGCAACCAAGGCAGAAAGGATGTATGTTAGCATACAGTACCAAAGGGATAAGTCCATAATGTCAGAGGAGGCATGACATGGTTGCAGGAACAGAAGACAAACTGAATATTTCATCCATATATAGGCATTAGAAAAAATAAGAAGGGCTCTGTTTTCTTTTTCTCTCAAAGCCAATTACAATTATGTATTTTCTATTACAAAGTTATGCTTTATAGAAATGTTAAAGGACCTAGACTTAATTCTTAGATATGTGATCCTGTACAGCTTTGGCACCTGTGGAAGGCAGGTTACATCCAACCTCAGACTAGGAAAGAGGTGAAACATGGAGAACCACACTGGAAAATGTTTGTGGATGCCTCTTGAAATGGATATACAACATTTTCATCTATGATTCATATATCACCAAATCCAATCGTATGGCTTCATACAGAGTTTCATAAACAATGAGGGATACAATACAAAAGTATACAAGGGAAGAGACTATAAGACAGCATCAGTCTCTTAGCATCTCCCCCTTAAATAACAGTTAGAAATTTCTCTCCAGTATCTATCTGTCTCACTGTATATGCTTTTTATTCTACCTTACTGTGTGTGTGTCTGTGTGTGTATTTGTGTGTCCCGATTCATATGTGTTCAAACACGTGGAGGCCAGAGGAGAGCCTCAGGTGTCATCATTAGGAATGTATCCATCTCCTTTGAGACAAGGTCTCTTCTTAGCTGAAAGCTCATTAAATAGTTTAGATGGACTCAAAAGATGAATGAAGGGATTTTTTTGTCTGAATTCTTAGTGCCAGTATCACAAAGACCACTATGTCTGGCTTTTTATGTGGATAATGAAGATCAAGTTCATACCCACATACTTACAACACAAACACTTTGCTAGATGAGTCACTTCTATAGCCCACCATTATAAATGTTTTAACCAGTGTTAACAAAGACAAATATGAAATGGAAAACATTGAACTATATTAAATACAAGTACATCTTGTTTGTTTTCTTAGTTGTAAAGTAAGTGGGTAAATTCTATGACACTCAAAACATTTGCCTTATTAAGGTGTTTTTTTAAACATAATGGAAACACATTGAGTAAAATGAAATATAGCTAGAAGAATTTATATATCAATGTATATTTATAGCAATATTATTATATATGATACCATTATGTTAAGATGCTATTTGGAAACGTACTTAGTGACATGAAAAACATAATTCCTATGTATTTAGACTTACTAAATCACTTTATTGAACCATGCTTTCTACAGGAAATTTTACATTTATTTAATGATAGACGTGACATATTTTGATATATGCTTATGTTCAAAAGCCATTACTACCACTAAGGCAACAAATTAATAGCTCTCAAAACCTTATTTTTATGCATTTTATAATCTTCTTACTTAACCTGTTCACTTGATGGTAAAAGCTTCCTTCTGTTAGTTAGCACTTTTACATGTTTTTAATAAAATTAAGCCGAATTATATGATACATATTCTTTTGTCTTTAATCAAAAAT
Organism: Sigmodon hispidus; assembly: GCA_004025045.1. Classification (NCBI taxonomy): domain Eukaryota; kingdom Metazoa; phylum Chordata; class Mammalia; order Rodentia; family Cricetidae; genus Sigmodon; species Sigmodon hispidus. The sequence continues at coordinate 17,797 of PVIH01013478.1, forward strand.
AATTATTTTGAGATTCTTATATACCATAGTATATTTTTAAAGCATGGAGCAACATACTATTTGATGTTTATATTATGTTCACTTTATTGATACTTGTGGGATCTCTGGCTCATTTTTTTGTTTTGTACTAATAAATAAAGCTACCATGGACATTCGTGTATGAAGTAAAAGTGTATGTACTGGCTTAGCTTTTTCTCATAGGTACCTAGAAGTAAAATGGCAGGATCTAAGGTAAACACTATCAATGACTTTGACACTAATTTTATTCATTGTAGTTGTAATATTTTGTATTTCTATCAGCAATGGGAGAATTCTTAGTTCATCAGTATCATTATCCATTTGAGTTTCTTTATAAAATAGCTAGGGTATTCTATAAACTACAAAAATTTATTGCCCTCAATTTTATAGTTTGGGAATTTTAAGATCAGTGGAAGGATACAATGAGTTCTTATTTACAGAGGCACACATAGTCAGTTTTTAGTGTTTCTGAAACACAGAAGAGTTATGGAGAAACCTTTCTGTAGTCGCTCTTATTAAGAACTTAATCTATTCATGAGAATGTCGTCTTCATGAAGTGACATTTCTCCAAGAACTCTACCATGAAAGTGTGTTAATGTTAGTGATTATGTTTCAACATATAGGCCTGGGATACTGGTCACAAACATTGAGTCAGGGACAATCATTTTGTGTGTGTGTGATCAGTTCTTGTAACTTAAAAGCTTTGTAATTTTTCAGATCTATCTTATTGTGATTTTGATTTTCAGTTCCTTAATATCTACTGAGCATGATTATCTGCCCATTGTCTGAATTTACATGTGAATGTGTATTTAGATGACATCTCTATCCACACCCATGGCCTAATTTTCTCGCTTATGTTTTATGGACGCCCATTATTTTGTTTGGGGGCATTGTCTCCATCTTCTGGTGTTCTGGTAGACTTGTCATTCTCCAAGTCATCTCTAGATTTATTCAGTCTTTTGCTCCAACAATAGTACATCTTGTCAGCAAAAGAGATCAAGGCCATACCATACAAACAACATCCCAGAAATCCCGCTTTTCATCGTGTTTCTAGACCTCCAGATCTAAGCTGGAACACATCTGCCTACAAGAATGGCTGGATTAGGAGTCACATAGCCAATCTTTCTGGAAGCTTTATTCCTTCAAACTCCATCTTAATTCCCAGAGTAAGTTATATAGACTGAGACGCTTCTAAATCAAGTCCTGGCTCCTGTCAGACAAGTTTCTTTTATCTTAATGTATGGGCTTTTCTCCCCACATTTTACTGAAAGAAGCCAAACTCTATCTTTTACAGTTTGCTAAGAAATGCCTCAACTACAGAACTGTGTTTATTACTTACAAGTTCTTTTTCTCTTAAACAGAAAAAAAAATCAAGAAAGATGTTTACAATTTATAACAGAAATATATAATTGAAAATATGTGGATCATGTATATCACAAATTTCCCATTTTCTTTTGCTAAATAAATAAGAATATACATATATACAAATACATAATTATTTTATTGTTTACGTGTTAGTCATCTGGTTTTAGATTCTACCTATATCCTGTGATAACTTTGTGATCTGAGAACATGTTACTTTATTTCTCTTTTATTTCTCTGTACTCCAGTTTTACCATATGAAAAAAATAATATTAATAAACCACCCCATGAGCTACTCATGAAATTTGAATCTTATCCCTTGTAATGCAATTAGTCTATAAAAGTTGATAGATAAAAAGCAGTAAGTAAATTGCTAGCTACTATCATTTTCAAACTCATTGTAATTTCTATAGTTACGGCCAGCACCTGGACATGAACAGTTTCTTCTGGCCTTGTTAATAATGAAGCACTCCTTCTCTGTACAGTCAGTCACTCTTCCCGAGATCTAAATTACTCAGCACTTCAGTCACCCAGGTGGTCACAACATTTACCTGTGGCAATGTGGGAGAGCAATCATATCCTGGATTACATGCTTGTCAGTTTCCATCATACAACATATTTTCTTCTCCATCCTCTGCCTGCCAGCTTCCACTCTACCCTGCATTCCCCAAACTGACAACACTTGACACAGTGCCCAGAAACGTCCTGCTGTGAAGAAGCTCTGCCACTTGCAGTGTCCCTTACACTCAATCCTGTATTATGACATCTAAAGATGTCTCCATCCTCAGGATGCAGTGTGATTTTTAAAGTTCAAAATAGAATTATTTTTTATTCATTTTTATAGTAAAGATGGAGATGACCCCAACATGTTAAACCATTGCTTTGGAAACCAAAAAGAGATTTTAAAAATAACTTCAATTTGTCAATAACAAATTTACTAATAAAAAGTTTATTTACCACATCTATATTAATTTATAGGTTTTTATTAGCAGAATGCATATTTTGATGAGCCATCTCCATATAATAAATGAGCTTCTTAAAGTATCTCTTGTCCATATTCTCTGGTAATATTCACTTGAGAAACCTTTGAGTATAATTTATGTTGAATTCATCTGTATTAATAAGATTATAATAGCATGTAATTTTGTGACATAAATTTAAAGAAAAGGGAATTCAAGAACTCTTTTTTTTATTTCAGTGAATTTCTAGAGTAGATTATGTTTTGTTAAGAAAGAAGTTAAGATTTCTCTACAGTTTTGAAAAGAGGAACAAGTCAATTTGAGGTTAAAGTTTATGTATTTTTCTTGGGTATTGGGAAAACTTTTTTTAGACAAGTTTGTTTCTGAGACAGAAGCTACATGATCATCTCTCTCTTTTCCCCTCAGCAGCAGTTAAAAATCCATTCAGAGGTTTTAAGCAAAGTTCACTTGATTGTAGGTCAGTACCCAGTGGATAAATCACAAAATTGCCTCAATGTAGATGATTTGCTTTCTCCCTGCAGAAGAGAAGCTCTCAAGTGAGAGGACATGAAGCAAGAATCACTTATTCCTCATGCCTAAGGTTAATGCCCCTGTCACAGCTTCAAGGACTTGCCAGGCAAGCACAGAGGAGTGACTTAAGATGTACCAGGTTCCATCAATCTACCACAAGCAGTAAAAAACACACGGTGTGCTCCTCATGTCTGCCTGTGGCAGGGCATTTGTTAACACATGAGAGGGAGAGAAAAAAAATCCCTTGGCAAAGAGCTTAAATGAAATATGCCAGACAGAGTGCAGGCCCTTTCAAAAACAGTTCTTGGTAATCACTGTGGTCTTTGAGGGTGGCAGCGTGCAGTGTTTCAGGGACACAGTGAGGTGTAAATGCTCCCACACTGCATCAGGCCAATGACCCCCTGCTGCCTGAATAATCTTTCTCAAGCACCATTTTCATCATGTCATTTCTACTCAAGAACCCTTAGGGAAGAGTGTCCTGGTGGCTGCCATATTAATTCTAAACCCTTCATCCAGGCGTCCCCAGTGGCCCTCCTCCAACTGATCTTTGCCTCTGTTGTACCAGCAAATATGCCCTGTTCAGTCCCTTCAATAGAGATTGGCCTGCTTTCATCTGTGGGAATTTTTCTTCTCCTAGAAACTGATTTCTGTTATGCTGCTTGTAATACTCTAGCCTTTTATAAATATGCTCTTCCTTCACAAACTCAGAGCTACTCATACTCATATATGCCATCCATTCTGTGCACATTGATTCTCAGACTGGCTATAACACAGTCTTTCCTCAAGAACCATGGCCCTTTTTTACTGATGTTGATTTTCAATTTCTTCATAATTCAAATTGTTTACTATATTGTCTATTCATTTAAATATATAATAGTTATAAGTTCCGTTCCTATAACTGAAGTCAACATATAAAATTCAAGTATGATTCCCCAGTTACTTGACAATCAACCAACTTTTTTATTTCTTCAAGAAGTTTTTATGACTTTATCCCTGTGTGTTACATATGTTGTCAAATTTTGAAGCAAAAATAGACAATAAGATGTTCCAATTTGGAGAAATATGTATATTCTACTTTATTTGAAGCTAAACCAAGGTATCATAATTGCTAGGAAGAGTCAGGTAAGGCTTTCTAAAAATAAAATAAAAAGCAACCTTATGTTAAACTATACATAGTTATACCAAAGATAAACTAGAAATTTTTCTAGGGAAGAACACTGATAAACTCATTATTCTAAATAATAACTATGGGAAGTTGATTATAAACGTGCTCTTATAGACCTTCTTGATTCCATGTTAACACAAATATTTTTTTCTTCCATAGAAGTCTGAATGAATAAAGGTTTATTTCTAAACTTTGAAGCCCCTAACTAAAGAACATATATGTGTTTCTTCTTAGAAAATTATTTTAATTTACTCAATGTTTTCAGAGAATAAATGACTTAACCCTACGCAGTACAGTAAGTGAGCTCTAGTCCTTACTGTCAAACTTCTGGAAACATTCTGGACTATTAATCACCTCGCAAACCCTCTCATTTCCAGGTAACATACTTTAGGTCTTCCCTTACTTCACTGGCAGCGTCAATTTCTCCTCAATAATGTTGACTATGATAAATTAATATGCTTTCTTACTTTATCGTTGTCTTTTCTTGTATATGTTGAAACACAATTATAGTCTGACAAAAAGATACCTTTTCACTGTAAGTAATTTTTTTCTCAAAAAAGAGAAACTGTTTATCGATTGAGAAGATATACTATTGGCTGAGTTACATTAATGAAACAAAGCAAAGTCATCTCATGTTGAACTTTTCCTCCTGTAGTAACAAGCCACCTAGAGTTAATGACCCTAGATCCTGAACGTAACCTTCCAGGCAGAAATCTGTGTAACCTCATGTTTTCTTGTACCCTCTCATATGTGAATCTAATCATCTTGTTTCTTATCGCTCTTGTAACCCTACTAGGTTTTGTTTTGTTTTGTTTTTTTACTTTGATCCAGGCTAATGCTAGATAGGAAGCCAAAACTAATTTATTTCTAATTAATAGTAGTCTTAATTTTTATTTTTGTTCTGCATGTCAAATTGTCTGGACTAGTAGCACGAAATACCTAGACCTGGTCATTTAAAATGTCCTCGTGGAGCTGTTATTATTATGACTATAAAATAAATTATTTAGGACAGAAAAACAGGCTTACATTAAAAGATTATAGTTTGTATATACAGAGCAGTCTATACAGATAAACAGCTATGTTTTTGCTAACTAATACTAAAGTTTAGAGACAGAGTTGTGTGGTGATTTGAAAGAAAATGACCTCCAAAAAGGAATGCCATTATTGGGAGGTGTGGCTTTGTTTGGAGTAGGTGTGGTCTCTCTCTGGAGGTAAGATTTGAGGTCTCATATATGCTTAAGCCACACTTGTGAGACAGATCACTTCCTGTTGCCTGCAAGTCAAGATCTACGACACTTGGCTATCTTTCCAGTACCATGGTTAAAGTAACTTTCTGACCCAGACTTTCCGGTCTTATCCCTGAGGTTCTAACCTGCTGACCCACAGTCCAACAGGAAGACACACAGTCCTAGAGAATTACATAAACATTTATATTATTTTTATGCTGATTGGCCTAGGGCCCAGGCATATAATTTGCTAACTCTTTCATCTTAACTCAACCCATGATTCCTATCTTGTTTAGCCATGTGGCTCGATATCTTTTTCGCAGCAGCATATCAACTTTCCTCCTGGCATCACTGCTGGTCTCTGCTCTGTTCTGAGATGTTCCCAGAGTTTTTTCTGTCTGGTAGCCCTGCCCACAGTTTCTGTCTGTCTCTGGCCAATGAGCTATTTATTTAACCAGTGTCGGGAGGGGGGGACACAAATAATTACAACATACCATAATCTCACTACACATTATGTCTACCTGCATGTCACCATGTTGTATATGATGACAATGGAATAAACAACTGAAAATGTTTGCCACCACCTCAATTAAATGTTTTCCTTCGTGGGAGTTGCCATGGTCATGGTGTCTCTTCATAGCAATAGAAACCTTAGCTAAGACAGGGTGGTAGAGAGAATCAATAGGTAGTATGGTCAAGTGGGGCTCCCTGTGTTGGCCATGTTTCAGTTTCAGCAAGATTATAGAACAGCACTAAATTAAGCTATAAAATAGATGGGGAACATTTGTTTGGCACAATGGAACTAGCACTTGAGAAATCTGGACATACAAATCTGTCTTCATGCTGAAGAAATTGTCAAGTCAAATGTGACTTCAGGTAAATGACAGAGAAAAAGGAGTTAACGACTGAGAACAGGAATAGTCCAGAACCAGTTGGTGATGAGAAAATTCAAGGACTGCAGGTTTTCTATTTGTGCATAATGCTTGGTAATTTCCTTCCTGAAGAGAGAGAAAGTGAACTTTGGTTGTTGTTTTGGGGGAAGAATTTCATGTGTAGGTATTTGTTGTGGCTAGCCAGATTCGGATTTGTGTGAAACATGTAAGAGGAAATCTGTTGCCAAGATATTTAAATATTGTGAAAAGAAGGTGTTCTCTGCAAGGTGCAATGACTTGTTATTGCCTACCGTGCTTAGTTCACAAGTTATAAATTTGAAACTTCTGATAAAATGGCTTTATATGTATATTATAATATGCATATGGGAGGAAATACGCAATAAAAAATGTCTGGCACCTTATAAAAAGAACCTTTCACATATGTTATCTTCATTAAATTCTAGCCATGAAATTATAATGTGGAAATTTTTAAAAAAGAAACATGAGCATATCAAAATGTGATGTGTTTCTTATGTTAAGAATTAAGTAGCATTCACCACAATGACTTGGAATGCTATTAACCCCAGCTTTGCCACACAGGTACGTTAACAAAATGGTATGTTTAAAAAGAACTCACAGGATTTTGTGGTGAGCCCCCACAGTTACATATGAAGTACCAGATTTATGCAGAGAATGATTATTATGCATATATTTCAACTCTTTCCTGAGAACTAGTTAAATATGCATAAACTCCTCACACATTGCAACGACATAAAATAATTGAGGATGAGAGGGTTATTTTTGGAAGATGGATTTCTTTCTTGTGAGGGATGCTGTGAATCCCATACTTAGAAGAAAAAGGGCTTGGACAATTTCCTATCAAGAAAATACTAAAATGAAGACAGTTTCCCATTGTAGTGATGGTGGAAATACTTGGTTTCTTTTCTCTTGTTGAAAATCTCCCAAAGGGTAGCAATGCCTTAACTAACGGGTGCATAGTAGAAGTTGCTGATACCTCAATAACTTGTTAAAGTCAATGCTTATAAAAGTTGTAACTTTATAAGTAAGTAAATAGTCGAGGGCAGTATTTGACACTGTATTAAGATATAAGTACAATTCAATTATTATTTGATATTTGCTGAATATTAAAGCATTAAAAAACAAAGGAAAGCATTCAATTTACATCAAAACATATACAAATGAAAATGCATGAGTTAAAATGGCATTTCTTAACAGAACCCAAATTATAGCATTAAAAATGAGGATGAACTTTATTTGATTTTTATGATCACCTTCAACCTGAAACAATAGAAACTTTTTTCATGACAATGATGCTAATTTTTAGTGTCAAAAAATGCATCTACACATCTATAATACAACTCCTGCACTTAAAGTTTAAGAATAATGGTGGAAGATAAGGCAGAAAGATTGTAAGATCCAGAAGAGCAAGAAGTTGCTGTTAGATACTGTACTCTAGAAATGTTGAAGAACCTATCTCCATAAAGTCTCACTAATATTATGGTCTAAACATGACTGAATAAGAATAGCATCAATAGGTATAGAAAGGAGAGAGCCCATAAGATCACAGACCTTGACAAAGAACTTCAGGTAACTAAGAAATACTGAGAAGGATAGAAATGATCCCTATGGAACACACGAATTTGTTTAATTATCCAATACCAAATGATCATGAAAACACACACACACACACACACACACACACACACTATTATATAGTCTGAACACATTATATTTCTTTATTTAGAAATTCATTTGTACATGGGTCAATGCTATAACGATATCATAATATCAAAAACATTATAGAAATGTCTTCTAGGTTAGGCATCATCAAATCATTCTTTAGATGGCTAGAATGAGAAAATTGCAGATTATTACTTGTCTTTGTCTGAAAATTAAATTCTCTGAAGCACACTGCAGAGGCATTCCCCAGGCCAGGCATTGGCAAACATTTTCTGTAAAGGGCTAAAAGAAAACATGTGTTTCTCTACTGGCGAGATATGCTCTGTCATAAGTACTTAAATTAGGTCTAAGAGTAAAATGGATCTGTTGAGTTTGACAGCCTCAACAGATAACATATAAATCAATGGCTGCAGCTATGCTAATAGACCTTCATTAACAAAATTAAACAAAAAAACAGATATTCCCCCAGTGATATTTCTCATGCTTGCCATAATGGTACAAACAACTGTAACCTGTCTATTTGATTTAAATATCCTAATTTTAAAATTAATATCCTAATTATACTTATATCTTAGAAATAATGGACAGTCCAGTTGGTAGGACAAGGAACAGCATGGCTGCATAGTTCAGGGCCAACTGCAGAGAACAGAAACATGGCTAATCTATTCTTTGACCCATAATTTTAAGTGAAAAGTTCTAAATTTTCTGTAATCCCTCCAGTTATTTTGTTATTTTTTTTACTGCTGACTATGATTTTGCCTACTTGACCAATAAACTTGCTATTTTCCTTTCGTTTACTAAAGTAGATTTCCATCTGAGTCAATATTTTCAGATCAATATTCATATAAATATATATCACACTAGCAGAACAGGTTGTACTCAGATAAAATGCATTCACTTTTCTTTCTGACCTAGGATATTGTTTACTAGCTAGAAAAGGTTGCTGTGCCCAGTAAAATCTTTCATGCCTGGAGACTGGGAGGTTCTTTCCATGTCCTTTGTCCTCTGGCCTTCACTTTCTAAAATCAAAGAAATAAATAATAGTGGCAGACTGGCCTTTAAGAATAAAAACAAATTCATTTTTTGTCATCTGTGGCATTACCGGTTCTAAATTTGTCATCTGTTCTCTATGAAGTATCAGAATCTCAAGATACATTTGTGTAATTGATTTTTAAAGTATAGCACAAGTTCGTGCACTAATATCTCCTTGTCTACAGATTCTACATGTAATAAATAACAGTTATTAAAATGAACATATTTTCCTTGATAGCATTTAATTTGATTATATTACTTGCTCTTTCCTTTTCCCTTTCCAATCATTATTGTGTCCCTTTGACCTTAGTCCCTTCCATTTCTCTCTTTTCTGCTTCTCATACATATAACCCTTTTCTTATTCTTGCTACACATACTCACATAAACATTATAAACTACAGAAACAAAAGGGTAAAATTAATCCAAATGAAGTAGAACAGCTGGATAAACAAAGATAAGAGTGTCATTAGGAATCAGAAAAGAAATATATATTTGTTTTTATTGTTAGAATTTTATAAACAATATATAATAAAGTATGATCATATCTTACCTGTTTTCCCACTATGAGTCCCCCCATTCTTAGTGGAAAGTTCATAAATTTGATAAGCTACATTAAACAAAAAATCAGCTGATAGAAAAGATAACCTCCCTAAAACCAAAGATGTCACGGAAAGGTTATCTTGGCTGGTAGCCAAGGAAACTCAAATCAAAACCATCACTATATATAATTTTATCCTACACTGGTCCAAAATGTCTAGTCCTTTTTAGAAATGAAAATGGCACAGTTGTCATATATGGACATATATACCACATATACATATATAATATTGTCCTTAGAAACAAAGGTAGCTATATGTTTTATACTATATTCTATATATGAAATACTTTTAACATAAAACCACTTTGAATGCATAGTTTAGAGTAAGTATATAAAGTAGTATGCATTGCCAGAATATTTCCAGCCATTAAGAGCTGCAACACTTTACATATAAGTAAATGAAAATAAATGCCCTAACATCATACATATTGACATTGGTTAATGGATAAAAACATTATTACCTAATTGTAAGATAAGAAAGTAATAGAGATGAAGAAAATAGTTTGGCATCACATAGTTTTTAATTAAAATAATCTTTAATTCTGTGTGTGTGTGTGTTTTAAATCACTTTATTCACCCATCCTCTTTCAATGAAATAAGAATGCTTTTGCTTAATGTCCACTAATGAGTGAGTACATCCCCTGCTTATCCTTCTGAGTTTGTGAGACCTCACTCAGGAGTATATTCTCCAAATCCATTCATTTGCCTGCAAATTTTAGGATATCATTTTTTTTTACTGCTGAGTAGTACTCTATTGTGTAGATGTACCACAGTTTGTTACTCCACTCTTCAGTTCAGGGGCATCCGTATTGTTTCTTTAGTTAAGCTTGACTGTGTCTTTACTATATGGTAAACAGTATATTCCCCCATCTAAAAATTTTCAGAGAAAAATATGTAAAAGAAAGATAAAAGAACTAAAATACTTTTATATTTTTATTATTACCATATGGTAGTTTTGTGTTTATCTCTAAAATAAGCCTTAATAAATTGCTGGTGGCATAAACACTGTACCACATCCCTGCCTTGTCCATTCATCTCTAACCTCACTTCCTCATTCTCACATTGTTCCAGAATCACAATGCTGTTTGAGGAAGCAATGTGAAAGAGAAACTGCCATTTGCAGTATGCAGCAAAATCCAAGGAGCACTATTAAGTCTTCCAATTGTATTTATGTTGATCTAGACTTGAAAATTTAGGTGTACATTGGTTCTTTAGAAAAATACTTTAAATCCCAAAAGCTGGTCCTTGAAGACAAAATTAGTGAAACCTGCCTAATTCTTCACTGTCATTGAGTTATTAAATATCTAAAAAGCACATGGTGTCCCTCCTAACAGCATTATAAGGATACTCAGGGATGTAATGTAAATAAAGAGTTTGATGGGACTGAAGAGATGGTTCAGCAGTTAAGGTTGCCCTTTTAGAAGTTCTGAGTTCAATTCCCAGTAACCACATAGAAGCTCACAACCATCTCTAGTGTGATATGATTATGCCATCTCTTCTGGAATAAATGCAGACATGCCAAGAGAGCACTCATACATAAAATAAATAAATATTTTTTAAAAATTAAAAAGCTTGATTGGTGTGTGTGAAGATTTTGGAGATGTAATCTAATCCCCTTTGATAAATTCATGTAAAAATATAAGCAATCACAAATCATAAAAGCAAGAATAAGACATGAGGCATAATGGGAATTTGTCGAGTATTTAAAGCTGGTGACATGCAAAGGTTAATGCTACAGAGGCAAAGTGAATATTATAAAAGCGAAAGAAAACTGCCACAAACAACTCCTTTTTATAGAGCAGGGATCCATGATGACATCATAGGTTCATTGCGGATTGGATAAGTTTCAAACATGCTGATAAATCTGTTCATTTAAAACACAATATTGAAAAGAAGTTTAAGGCCTGTGGCCAATAACAGGGCAATGTCATCCAAACATGGGTCTAGAGAGCAAGTCTTTGTGGTAGGATGGCCGCTGGATGTGACACAACTCAAGTTTGCAGTGTATGTGCAGTGGATAGATTGTCATGAGGTTGTCAGAGGTGGTGGCATTTGCAGAAGTGATGAACGGCCATGCTTGAGAAGCAGAAACAATGAAGATGGGCATGTGTGACAGAAAAGGAGTATCATGAGGTACAGCTGGAAGGTAACAGAAGAGATCAAACCATCAGACTTGTCTCAGTTGGCAATTGGGTTGAAGTAGATCAAATTAAGGGTGATAAAGGACAGAGACAAGACACAGTGGGTGCCACACCTTGTGCATTTGTAGTCACTCTATATGTGGAATGTTGCAAATGATTATTCTATGTATTCTAACTTGTAAACACTTAGACTACACAACTTGTGAACAGTTTCTTTCTCTTTAAACACCTTTATTAAAATTTTGTTTATTTTAACCCACATAAGCATTTAAATGTGTTATTATGAAGACACGGTATATCATGTGGGGTTTCTATAAATGCAGAGGCTGCATGAAATGGAAAGCAAGGTCCATATATATATATATATACCTTCCCAGACATATATTATTTTCAAATAGAGAAAATAATCAAAATTCTTATTACAGGATTCTGAAATACTAATACATTGTGATTGCTCAGTCTCCAGTCTATTTCCTGTCAAACTGTAACTGAGAAAATGGTTTAGTTTCTCTCCATCTGTTTTTACTGTTCTTAGACTCTGGTACCTACCATTCTACTAAGGCACTCTAGAATTAGTTCTTGATACTGAGTAGAAGAATGGAATCCTAAGCTGCTGCATTTATCTTTGTATTCTCCGTTATTCCACCTACTCAAGTGATCTCTGCTTCCATCCACATGACAGGACTTTATCCTTTTGTATCTGAACAATTTTCCCTTATGTCTATATAGCTTGTTTTGTCTGTTAATCAAATTTATTTTAACTGGTATATAAAAAATAGAAGTTATGCATGTTAATGCAATTATTTGTAATGTCCTGATACATGTGACTATTGTTCAATATGCAAATTATGTTTTCTCTGACTCCTTATATATTTATCATTACCAGTGAAGACTTTCAAAATCTTTTCTTAGGTTTTTTTTTTTAAATGTACTGTCTCAAAGGAAGCTACTGTGCAGTGGTACATCATACTTTACTCTCTTTTTTGCTGTTGTTTTATTTTAGTTTTAGTTTTCTTCAAGACAGGGTTTTTCTGTGTATTCCTGGCTGTCCTGTAACTCACTCTGTAGACCAAGCTGGCCTCAAACTCAGAGACCTCCATCTGCTTTTGCCTCCTGAGTGCTGGGATTGAAGGCATGCACTAGCATCGCCAAGCCCTGACTTTGTTCTTAACTAAGAGTTACTACCCAGTAATTAAACTTTCCCCATACTAGCCTCACATTAGGGTAAGATAACCACCATTTCATTTTCAAACTCTTGAGATAGCAACATGTGCTTATATAACTTCCTATAAAATAATAGTATCTTCTTCCATCAATACTGTAAATAAAGGTATTTCACCCATTTCATTGTGTAAGTACATCATATTTTTTTTTATGTATTTGACAGATACTTAGGTCCTTGTAAGTTCTTGGCTACTATAGAAAGTGCTAGAACAAACAGATGTGAACATGTCTCTTTAAGTTATTATTTAATGTCTTTAAAAATTAAAATTGTATTTACTCTATGTGTGAACAAGGGCAGAGGCATGAAACAGTGGGTGCCACAGCTTGTGTATTTCTTCAAATGAACAGATTTATCACCATGCAAGGAATATGTGTATGTGTGTGTGCACGCATATATACACACAGCACACTTGTGGACATTAGAAAATAAGTTATGGACATTGCTTTGCTTCCTTCTCCTATATGAGAGTACTGGGGAGCAGAATCAGGTTAGTAGGCCTGTACTCTAAGTGATTTTTCTGGGCTAAGCAATTGTATTGCCCCTGAATTTATTAATTTTGGGTCTATAACTAATAGTCAGATTGCATGATCCTATGACATTTGTTTCTCTTTTTTCCCCTTAGTCACACCAGTCGCATTTTAAAAATTTATTGAATTAATTTATTTTACATTCCGGCTGTAGTTTCCCCTTCCTCCTCCTCTCCTCCCATTTCTCCTTCTCATCTCTGCTCTCCTCCTCCATCTATTCCTCCTCTGTTTCTGTTCAGAAAGGTTCAGGTCTCCTATGGTTGTCAACAAAGTATGACATATCAAGTTGCAGCAAGACTAATCATTTTCCTTTATATTTAGACTGGACAGTACAACCCAGTATAAGGAATAGGTTACCAAAAGCCAGCAAAAGCATTAGGGGCAGGCCTGTTTGCATTGTTGAGAGTCCCACAAGTAGACTAAGCTACACAGTTGTCACATATCTGCAGGTTGGTCCCATGCAGGCTCTCTCCTTGTTGGTTTGATGCTGTGGGTTGCTATAAGCCACATTAGCTGTTTCTACGGGTTTTCTTGTGATGTCCTTAACCACATGGCTCCTATAGTCCTTCCTCCCGCTCTTCAGCAGGATTTACCTGAGCACCTCCTAAAGTTTGGATGTTGATCTCTGCATCTGTTTCCAAGAGTTAATGGATGAAAACTCACTAATGACAATTGGGATAGGCACCAATCAGATCACAGGAGATAGCCAGTTTAGGCTACCTATCCACTATTGTTAGGAGTCTTAACTAAAATCATGCTTAGTAGATTTGTCGGAGTTTTCTTTGCATTTGGTTGGATTATTTGGCTTTTTGATGTCTAGTTTCTTTAGTTTTTTATATATTTTGGAAATCAGCCCTCTGTTGGATGTGAGATGGTGAAGATCTTTTCCCATTCAGTAGGCTGTCATTTTGTACTATTGACTGTGTCCTTGGCAGCTTTTTAGTTTCATGAGGTTCCTTTTATTAATTGTCAATTGCAGTGTCTGTTCTACTGGTTTTCTATTCAGGAAGTACAGCATTTATTTCTATTTTAAGTTTTGAAGGTGCTGCATACTGTCTTTTGTCGTGAGTACTGAGTCACACAGCTATCCACACTGCAAGAGATCTCTTTTCACGAGCCTTCTGGCAATAATAACCACTCTGTCTGGAATGAGGCGTGAATGCAGCTTGATGTTTGAACATGTATGGACCACAACAAGGCCTCAATCTATTACGATTACAGAGCAGCAAATAATTCCAAAGAAAATAGCACACAGATGTACAATTAGAGGCAGTCTTGATTTGAGAGGAACCACATAAAATAGCACAACCATGAAATTGTTGACATATACATCCTTAAAATTATATATAGAATCCTGTTTATCTTATCATTTTGATAATTTTTTATTCCAGCTTGTTATTGTGGATTCATTTTCATTTATCACCTCTGCTATATCTTGCTAGACATTTCACATTTAGTTCCTGTAGTTTTGCAATTCTGTCCTTTTTTAAAGGAGGAAATATAAATGCAAGCAGATCGTTTTCTAGAATACTTCCTGAGAAATCATAGTTAACTTGCAGAAAGTATGTGAGATGCATGGTGCAGTGACCACTCCTTCATGGCTGCTTGGGAACATGGAATGTCATGCTTACCAGACTCCCCACTGTTCTATTGTAATTATTCGCAGCTGATCTCAGCTGGGATAGCATTTTTGCCTTTCCCAATTAGTCTCTGTCTCCTGTCCTCTTCTAGGTCTGTCGTATTTCAAAACCTCTACTGCAGAAATTACCTGGAGAAGTTGTCCTGCAATTTCTTCTTTGGCTAATAATTGCTACTTTATTGGCTATAGAATGAGGTTGAAAGTAATTCTGATATTCACAGCTTTTTATTCAATTGGGCACCTGTCTACTGTTAAATAGTCTTTCTTCAAGAAGATCCCTTTGTACATATAATTGTTCAAGTATTTGAAACTAAGACAATATTCTTCCCTATTCGAAATTTAAAGCAAATATATAATATTCTTGTTTCAAAGCCTATGCTTTCTGAAGATCTCTCCTTACCACAATAGATCATAATTATTCTCCTTCCCAATTTTGATAGCATTAGGCTCCTATCTGTATATATAATATTTCATGATGATTTTTTCTACTTTTGAAATGTATGTATATTACAAGTACAGAATATAGAATTTCTGAAAGCCAAGAATAATTACATATTTGTATTAACACCAGAAAAATCAGTTCATAATATTCAATAAATTTTATATATAGCCATTGTGAGAATTATAAATATAATTTATGAATTAGATGGCAAAGCTGTTAATATGCCACGGTACTTTTACTATTTCTGTTTTTGTTTCCAGGTTCTTTATAAAATGTACTCTGTATATTCTCTCTCTGTGTATATATACATATATATGTATATATATATACATATATATATGTATCTCCTATACATACAGTATTTTCTCTATATTGCACTATCAGGTTTTGAAATGGAGTTTCTTTGGCAAAATAAAGTCCCATTTTTACTACTATACTCATTCTAATTTTTATTTATAATAATTAAATAAGCTGAGGGATGAAAAATAAGAACCAGATCCTGTAGTCAAAAGTAAACTCATTGGAACACAACTACACTGGCTTGTGTATTGTTTTTAATTGCCTTCCTACTAATGACCCAACTTGAATATGTGCATTGAAGATCACATAATACATCATATTATCATATGTATTATGTACATATAATCATATGTACATATGTACATAGAACCTAAGGAATGTACCATCAACTTTTGTTCATAAGTTTGCTCGTATGTGCTATGAAACCAAAATCTAAAAATGTTCTATTACGGCTTTGCCTCATTCTTAATACCCTGGTGCCAAGGGTCCATTGATAATCCTCCTCTTGATTTCTTCCTTTATTCACTTGTCAGAGGAGTCTGACACTAGCAGCTTCTAGGTCATTATTTGTAAATCATTCTTTTGCCTTCAGAGGCATTTACTTTTTAGATATCCTCCTCTTGAAAGTGTGAAAATGTTAAAAGGCTCTCAGAAGGTGTAGAGCTTGAATTCAATCCAGAATTACTTTCTTCCATGGTTTCTTTGATTATGCAAGGCTTAATTAGCAAGCTAAATCATAACTGGAAGAATGTGTTTGCTTTGCAAAATCAAATCAATTGCACAATTTATGTTTCCCACAGCTGCTGCTTTCCAATTCTCCAGAAGCAGATCCATTCAAGCTGCAGATATGAGCAGCTCGGCTTCACATCTAGCTGAGATGCATCAAGCATGTCAGTACAGATGCCCACTACTGTAGCTGAATCTTTCGTTTCAGAAGTTTAGAACCAAAATTATAGTACAGACGTTTAATAAATCTGATGGAAAAAGCTATATCTACTAATATATTTACTTATTCATTTCAAGGTATACTCTGTTAACATAGAATTTTAATTGGGTGAATATTTTGTGCACTATTAGCCTGATAGGCTGCAAGGGCAGTGTGATATACAGTTGCATAATATATTGATTCTGTTATACAGCAACATTAAGCATCTTAATAAGAGTGTTTTGTTAGTAATAAATAATTAAACTTATTTTATAGTTTCAGAAAATTTGAATTACTTTATCACATTACAGTATTTATATCTATATTTAGAGAATTTTCAGTACTTCTAGATACCTTTATTAAGAAATAGAATTGTGGTGAATTCCAAATTCCAGATCATCCAGGACTGTTATACAGAAAACCTTGTCTTGAAAAACAAAAACAAAACACAAATAAAAAACAAAAATGGAAGAGATCACTCTGTCCTTTGATATTTCAGACCACACTGATTTTATTAAATATAAAATATATCACCACATAGGATAGATTAAAAAGAACTTGACTGTATTATTTTCTTCTAAATCTTAAAGACAGTTATTTATATATCATATTACATAGTATATTTTGTCTCTGTTGTGTTTGTTACGATTCTATTCTGGCCTCTGAAGCCATGCCTTGGCCTGAGTTCTGATGTCAAGCCCCATTTAAAAAGACTTCCCACCAGCTGACTGACTCTCTTCCTTCTTCCCTTCCCTCCTGGAGCACTTTATCCTCACTCCTTTTCTTCTTTTTTTATACTTTGTTATAGTAATGAAGTCCTTCTATGCAGAAGCAGTCTAAGTGTCTCCTGCTGTGTTGCTGCCCATCGTCCATGGGGCATGAGGCCTATCCATTCATAGACATCCGTCAGCTATACTGAATAAATGTGTTGTTTTATCATACATGATCCCAACAGTGGCCAGGGCCCAGACCCCCAAAAAAGCCACCAAGAGACTGGTCCAATGCAACAGCAAATAGTGTCTTTATTGACAAGCTAGCTTAGGTCACTCCATCTGTCCGACATAATGGTGGAGCAGGAGCAACCCTGAGCAGCACAAGCCCGCAGCACAGGTTTTTACTGCGGTGGGGAGGGCTCTAAAGCTGAGGAATTACAGTCTTGGGATTGGTTACAAGCTCAAGATAGCGTACCTGTCACTAATTCACTGTCTGCTTTGAAGTCTAGGGATGTTTTTACACTTAACAGTGGTAATTAAGATTTAGAAGTACCTGGAGACTATCTGTTCTATTATATAAGTATCTCTCCTTCAAGAAGGAAATATTTTGAATGTCATGCATTTACCCTTAGGTGCTGGCTCCTACCTGGGTTGTATCCCCTTATGGGCCCTTTCTGGAAACATGAGGTGCCAGCAAGGGCCTGCTGTATGTCTGGAAAGCTGCTCTGGGCCCAATAATCTTTTTTCCTTACAAATAAAACTTAATTCCAAAGTTACACCTAAACAAAGAGTGTTGTTCAGGTAAGGGTTATATAGATCTAAGTAAGGTATACAGTTATTATAAATATTTATAAATCTGGAGGAATATTAAATATATACACAGGTACATACAACACAGGATAAAATTCTTATTTCTCTACAAGCACACATAATACAAAATTAAGTTGTTATATGAAGAAAGCTTATCTTTGTAAAATTTTAATTTATCTACAATGACCCACTTATTCTCTTAATATTTTTCAAAGTGTATTCAGTTTTATTTGATGTATGTATTTACCTTCATGTATGTATGTGTACCATATGTTTCCATTATATTTACGGTGGTCAGAAGAAGTATCCCAATCCATGGGAATCACAGTTCCAAAAGGGGAATTACCATGTGTGTTTTGGGATCTGAATTCAGGTCCTCTGCAAGAGTATTAAGTGCTCTTAACTACTGAGCCATCTCTCCAGATCCCATTCTTGGATTCTTAATGTGACAGATTTGTCCTGATGCTTAGTTAAATATAATTTCTGCTTTTGAATATTTTAATTTTAAAGGTTATAGAAATACTGCACAGCTAAGTTCATGCTATCAGGTAACAGATGTACATGAAGATCATATATTATCTCTCATCAAGTTCCTAGCAGAAAATATATGGATGAATTTTTTACACACACATATACACATATCCCTCTGTCCAACCATAAGTCAGAAATTGTCTTTAAATCACTTTAACATTTTATAATTTTTTAAGCAAAAGAATTTCTTAAATTCTATTATTAATAAAGACAGTTTAGAGGTAGCATTCAAAATCTTTCATTTTTTAAAGAGTGTGAAATATATATGTTTTTGCTTATACTTTATATTTTCAAAAGATAATAATGGTAACATATATAGCATTTCAGTGGGGAAAATGGGGCAAAATAATTTATCAAATAGAATCACTGAAATTACAGGAAAGGAATTGGCCACAGTTTTATTTGAGCAGCTCTGCGTGATACCTCTTGTATGCAGCTTTCTCAGTGTTCTCTGTAGTGCAGATTGCACACACTTGTGCAAAAGTTGATGGGATATAGAACTCATTATCTTGGAAATTTGGACTGCCTGGTCAACACTGGAACTAAAAAAAACTGTAGGTTTATTTTCCTGTTATTGTGCTTATTAACTTTAATTCATATGCTTTGACTACTGAGTGTAGAAAGTGTTGGTCATCCTTTATATTACCTTTTCTTTACAGGTTATCAACTACTATAAGATGTAAAGATTCATCCTCAGCACTTTGGACAATGGTCCAGGGTAGCCATTGCTATTTAAACTTTAAAGTGTTTTTGATTTTACACTTAAGAATTCAAAGTGGCCTGTCAACATTCTGAGCAACATTCTAGGAATGTTCAACTATATCACAGAATTATAGACATTTATTTATGAAAGTATTCTGACTGATGGAGTCTAGTATCACTCTGTGGGCTCAACAAGGTTCACTGAGGACTGAGTCAATATAGCAAGCTTCTAAACCACTATGAAATCTGTAAAAACCAGAAATTAGCCAAAAACACTTCTAGGCCTTAGCAATAAAATATTTTGACAAAATATTTCCTAACTCTTTCTCCTAGAAACATCTGAGATCAGTACATTCAAGAAGTAATAGTTGATCCAAAAATTACATTTTGGTTCTACGTTTAAAAATATTCTCTTCATTAAAGAATTTAGGCTTCATTCAAACTGTAAAACAAAATATGAATAAATGAAGGATTTGGGGTGTGAATGTGATAATGACACACACATTAATGCATCCAGATAGAAAGGAAAGGCCAAAACCTATGGACATTAGATATTTCTTTGGCAACTCTATTTTTACCCAGCTCAGTTTATTTTGAGCAAGTTACTCTAGCAGATGAAACACCCTGCCTCCCCACCTGTAATGAGAATAATAAAACTGCCCATCCTAAAGGCTGATGGTGATGAAATTAGATAGCATTTGTAAAGCAGCATTCTCAAAGACTGGTTCACAGTAAAAATGTTCAGTAATGTTAGCCAGGAATAAGTAGCAGAAGTAACACTTTGGGAGGAAGTATTAAAAATGAAGAATAAAGATAGAATAATTAAAGCACTCTCCCCAATACTCCACAAGACATTGGAAATATGATGAGGAAAATAGATGAGATGGGGAAATCGTGCCATCACCACAGTGCTTGGTGTGCAAATACAGGAACTGAGCTTGAACTTCAGCATTTACGTTGTGGCTTGGTATTCTTGTGAAACTTCCAACAGTGAGAGCAGGGACTTTCTTTGATGCTTTTGCCTTCTTTTGAGACCCTTTGCTTCCTAATTGGCTGTTTCATACAGTCTTGTTATGATGGTTTTTGCCTAGTATTATTGTTACTTGTTATGCTATGTTCAGTTGATATTCCTGGGAGGCCTGCTCTTTCTTAAGGAAAATGAAGGAGGATGTCGGGGAGTACAGGGAGGACCAAGAATGGAGACAGTGGAAGTTGCATTCAGAATGATGTGTAGGAGAGAAGAGTGAATAGAAAAATAAAAACAAACAACAAAACAAAAATCACAAGCAAAAAACAGACAAACAGAAATGCTGGCCACACTATGATTACATCTCAGAGCTGAGAAGATAAAGAAACATTTTTTTTCTGTGACGTTTTGTCTAACCAGTCTAGCTGAATTAGAAAAGCCTAGATTCTGTAAGAGATTCTATGTCAGTAAGTAACATGGAGAGCCATTAAGGAAGATACATGACATTGACTACTCTCCCCTACACAAATGCATATGCATATGCAAACACACACACACACATACAGAGAGAGAGAGAGAGAGAGAGAGAGAGAGAGAGAGAGAGAGAGAGAGAGAGAGAGAGAGAGCAGTAAAAGAAAATAGGAAGGCCATAACCCCATAACATCAATTCTCATGGGTCTTCCACTGTTCCCATATCACTTGCCCATTTAGGCAGCCTCTGGCATCTAACTCAAGACTAATAGTCCCCTGTCACTCTCAATTTCACTTTCTCATTCTGCTTTTATTAAGCACCTGTCCAGTAGTAAGAGGTAGCATTTGTTGACTGGCAGATTTAATGAATTTATGAAATTAACTGCAAACAGAAAAAAAAGAACAAGTGATTATTTATGCTTATCTTCTGTAGCAAGAGACCTTCAAATGTGAAAACAGACTCATCTCTGCAGAGTATGGAGAGATTCTACATTTTACATTCTCAGCTAGGACTCCCTTTTGCTTGAGACACAGCTTCTGAGCTGTTTGCACCTCAGATTGTGATTATCACACAGCATCCTAGTTCCCAATAAGAAAGATGAGAAGAACATTCTAAAAGACTACATGTGCCTCTGCGCTGATCCAGTTATTGTTATAAACATGGTTGCACAGTTAGACTTCATAACTGTAAGCCTAGCTGAAATTGGAGTCAGTCCACCAACAGGTTAGGAAAGGAAATTGTTTGGCAATCACTCGAGGGAATATCAACTACGATGCAGGAAATAAGTCCACACTTTACATGAACTTGAGTTTCTACACCCAAGTGAATTGCCATCATGTTATGGAAGGAATTGGCAGTTTTTGATTATGGAATCACATTATCACATTTAAATATTGTTCTTTTAAAATTTATTATGTATGCAGTGTACCAAAAGGGCACCAGATGTCAGCATAGATGGTTGTGAGCCACCATGTGGTTGCTGGAAATTGAGCTCAGGACCTCTGGAAAAACAGTCAGTGCTCTTAACCTCTAAGCCATCATTCCAGCTTCTTGAATATTGATTTTTAAACCAACATATAAAATACAAATTCTTTCAAATATAAAGTCAACCAGAAACATGTGTGCTACCTATAAAACTAGTAGAAGTGAAATATTGGAAGGCTTATGAGTACACTAATAAGAAGTGCCAGTAATTGGGAGTCAGTATGGTCCCACTAAGAAGTCAGAATGGTCAGAAGATTCTCAGACTATCTCATGGTCTAAGAAGCTTATGAAACAAGGTAAATGAAATAACAAAACTCCACATGTTCTAATAAACTGCAACAGAAAAAAATTTTTTCTTAAGTTCCTAAAACAAGAAACTATAATCTTGATAGACTTGTCTTTAATATAAGAGACAATATAAACAAAGTATAGTCTTAGACTAAATAAAAGCAATAAAATATTAAATTTAAGAGTAATTAGTTGGTTTTTTGTTTGATTGGGGTTTTTTCCTCCCTCCCTCCCTCTCTCTCTCTCAACTAAAACACTGCAAGACTTGTCATGCCAAAATGTGATTCTGTTTAATTTTCACACATAGAAAGCAAAGTTCCAACTTCCTGAATTCATTATCTTTCAGCTTAAACCTATTTTTCCAGTGATGAATAGCTGCTTGATGGTCTTGTGATCAGTTCACATCACAGCTGGAAATGTGCAACTGTTAACCATCCGATTTCACTTGCTGCAGCTTGCTGTTCCTTATGCCATTGCATTGTTATTTATTTACATATTCTGCTCATTATTTATTTTTGTGAACAATTACAATTAACTATTACATGACTTGAGACTGTCATGCCAACACCCTTTAACATATACACTCTTAGGAATGATAGTTCCATAGTATAGGTTCTCGGTTGCTTTTGTTTTGTTTATCTCTTAAATGTGTTCATTTGCACTTCATTCCTTAGAGCAAAAGTTCAAAATTCTCTAGGAAGCAATGAAAATCACAGTGGTTCAAACAGTCAATTATGGGTATTGGAGAGGATATTTTTAATCAATCTCTCTCTCTCTCTCTCTCTCTCTCTCTCTCTCTCTCTCTCTCTCTCTCTCTCCCTCTCCCCTTCCCCCCCCCCCCCCCCCCCCCCCCCGCCCCAGGTAGAAAGTAAAAGTAACCAGGGAAGGAAATGTGTTTTTGTCTGACCCAAACAGTGTGAGCCAGGATGTTAACAGGGACTCACATCATTTTTATTCTAATTCAGGTGATGAGTATTAGCCATGTTTGGCTTATTTATAATCTCATTAAAGGCAAGAGCACAACACAGAGATAAATCTGAGGACTCCCCAGGGGGTTGGCAAAAGGGCATAATCAGCAGAGTTTCTACTGATGATGAGAGGTTAATGAAATATTGGTCTTTGGTAAGCTAGTTAGTTCTCTTTGATAGAAAAAAAATCACACAGCGATGAAATTTGTTGCTTGTGTTTAGCATAAAAAAAACAACTAACATAGTTTATACTTTAGAAAAATTTATATTATTCAGAATAGATTATAGTTTTGCAAAATTTTAGATACACACTTATATATAATGCATACACTAATTCAAATGGTAAAATACCTTTTATTCTTTGGATGGAAAGTGCTAGTGGGTACTTTGGAAGCCATTTACATGAGATTTAGAATATATTCTTTAGAGCCAAAGGCTAAAGCTTTGGACTCAATTTTGTACTTTACTATCTCTGTGATTATTTGGTTAATAACTTGGTGTCTCTGTGTTCCATTTTCTTCATTTTAAAGACAAGATTATTTAAAGGTGAGTCATGCAGACTCAAAGCATGTATGCAGCATTATCAACTGTCTCCCTACCTTGCCCCACCCCATTCTCTAATCTTTGTGGTGCATAGAGGCAGTAAAACACAGTGAAAGTTTTACTACTTCTATGCATCAGTCTTGGCATTGAATTTTCTTAGCTGTACTTGAGTTTTCCCAGAAAAATTTTATCTATCCATATATGTAGTTCTTACATGGATATACTCCTCTAAACATACCTCTTAGGAAACACAGTTGGTTACTGTGCCCTTGTATTTAGAAGAATATTGTGATTTTCTTTAAGTTATTCTCAGTGTTTGCTATAAGGAGCAAAACTTCTATAAAATGCTCTGTAAAACAGCTTGTGTTCAGCAGATATAGGACAGTGAGGTATATTGTCTCATCTTTTACACTGAAAACAAAAATCCCAAAATATATCAACAACTTAAAGGTTAGGAGAAGAACTGAAAGAAACATGATTTTTTTCTTTCTGAAAATTCATTGTTCCTTAGCCATTATGAATAAATGTTGAACCATTATTTTTTATTTTGCTGCTTAAGAAACTCTTTCAAAGTACTACACGTGAACATTTATTTGCCTAAGTTAGGATTGGGACTCTTTTCCTAACCTTTTACCTGTTGGTTATAGTATTGTCATGGATTCTTTGTTATTGTTTACTTAATGCACAGTGTTCTTTTAACTATAAACACAGATATTAGCAAACCAAGAAATCTTCTTTCATCATGAAAGCATAAGGCAGTACATTAAATTGTGTCACTGGATACTGAAATTAATTCCATTTTTCACCTAAGAATTTTATTTGCAGGAAATCATGAAATTTAAGTCATTTGCTGCTCTTTGTATCTATAACTCTGACTGCAAATATTAAACATTATTTTACTCATTGTTTTCTTGTATGTCTTGGGCTTTTAGTGAACAATGACTACTCAGAAAATTCTCAGTAGCATCTAGTAAAAGAATCTACTGTTCATATCAAAGAGCTGATTAACAGACTTAGGCTACATGTGTCAGAACTTGGCTCTAGGCTAGACCTAGTTTGGGTATTTATATGATACACAAGTTCTTAGAGACAGTAGGATACCTTGAGCATGCATTTTCCTGACCTGTTAAAAGTCAGTTGGTTATCAAGCCCATTGGTCATTGCCAGTTAAAATAGCTAAACTCAGTGTAAAGGCACTTGGAAACGCCTTTTATTTCTTAACACAAAACTATGTTGAGGTTGTGAAGTAACGTTATGTATGATATATGAAGTGTTGTCACAAGACTAGAGAGAGAACAGGGCACACGACAGTCTGCAGTCTGTGCTGAGGGTGATTTCATTGTGACTTAATTTATTGTGTGTTTTAATTCCCTGGGTTTCTGCTGGTGAGCATTTCTCTAGGAACATTTAATATCCTCCAATAAAGTGACATTTCACGTACTATGAAACAAGATATAGACACATAAGAGAGAATAGAATTTGGCACAAAATGAGGTTGTCAAATAGTATCAGGGGACAATTATTTCCTTTATACCTAAGTGTATTTAATTCCTGATTCATAAATTTTTAACTCTCATCAAAGACTTTGTAGAGAACATTAATCTCTACATCAATGATATTTTTACAACCACATTGGTATACTGTGGTTGTAAAAATAAATTTATAAAGAATAAGTACAGTTTTTAGAATGTAACTTATCTAATTGATAATATCTTACTTTCATTCTGGTTTGCAAGTTACGGGTGTATTTCTTTTATAATATATTCTTATCAATTCTTTGATCATTTCATATATAAACTTGCCCATATTTATTTCCTACTGTTCCCCAAAACACCCACCAATTCCTCACTGGTCAACCTCTTTGCTGTAAATTCTTCACCTTTTGTTTGTTTGTTTGTTTGCAAGGAGCCTACAATGCAACAAAGAATCTGTTCCTAAAAAATCTGTCTTCTTTTCCATGCTGTTTCCTAAGCCTTAGATGTAGGCATTGTGTTGTAAATGTATTCATTGGGGGGCTGGTACTCTGTGACACTTTATAGCTCTGCATTTTAACAAGTGTGTGGCTTTTTGTAATACTTTCCTACTGCAAAAACAAACTTCTTTGATGAAGGGTGAGAGCTGCATTTATCTGTGGCTATGAGAATAAGCATTATGCACTGAGAATCCAGTTAGAAATCATGGTGGTTTAGGAAAGTGGTGCTAACAGATTCTCCTCTAGACAATGTAGCGCTCCTAAGGCAATAGGAGTTAGCTTAGTCTATGGTGACAGGCAGGATTTTCCTCCTACTAAGTAGATTTAAAGCCATGTTAGAGAGCTGTTGGTTTCCTGAAGATGTATGTACATCTTTTGTACCTTTCATAATATCTTCCTATGTTACTCAGTGTTGGGATTCATTTGGTGTTTCAACTGAATACAATTGTGGTTACTTTTCTCCACTGGCTACTTGAGTAGTTCCTTGTGATACCATGAGAGCTAGTCCTCAGGGCAAGGGCTTCTAAGTCAGGTTCTCATGTCAGTTCCTACAAGCTCTGTAGCTGTATCTTGCAATAGAACCTTACTTTTTTATTTTCTCTCCTCTCCTCTCCTCTCCTCTCCCCTTTTCTTTTCTTTACCTGAAATGCACCAAAGGTAATGACAGTACTCTATATTGTTTGAGGGATCCTGGGGACTCACTTGACCAACAATCCAAAAGAAAGTATCCCACACTTAGCACTGGAGATTTGATAGATAATCTATGATATTTCAGGGGAGCCATGCCACCTCAAGTATCATAGCCCCTATTAATGTGTGTATGTATGCATGCAATTTAGAAAAACATAAAATAACATAATTAATTTATAATATATTATAAAATGATACCATGGACTCTGACTTTTTCAAACATCTTGGTGTTATTTATCCCTTCTTTGCTCCCCTTCTGTGTTTTCCTCCCACCTGTATTTCCTATTACAACTCAAAGTTCGGGTGGACATCTCCAAATATCTCAGGAAGTATGATGAGAATTGATCCTGAAATACTCCATAGTAACTTTTCTCATAAAATGGTATCCGTCTGGATTGTAATCCTGAATTGTGATACGTATAACATACTCAACAGGGTTTAATATTTAAAGGAGTACTTCCCTGTTAGAGACTGACAACATATACCACATATCAGTCAAATGCTGGCTGATGCTGACAAAATATATGTCAAGACATGATGTTGTATAGAGGAAACAAGTAATCCTGACGATCATTTAGTGGAAATGATTCTCATTGATGTCCTTATGGTTAGAAAGCCAAGCACCACAGTGATGCATCTGCTCATTTGTGAATGCTGGAGGGAAGGACAGGAAAGCAATACATATTTCACAAAAGAAAATAGCTCTTCAGGATGCCTTACATGAAACGTAATGGTCTCCTATGACAAAGAACTAATAGACCCCATTGCAGCACATAATGCCATTCTTGGGTCAGTATGGTTCTCCTCCTCTCACCTTCAACATGTTAATCTACTGTTAATCTCTCTCTCTCTCTCTCTCTCTCTCTCTCTCTCTCTCTCTCTCTCTCAATTTGTAGTATTCTTTCGTTTATTTTTTTAAAGACTGTATTTTCATCTAATTGATGTTGGGTGTCTGAAAATTAGGATAGGGTGCATACTTTTAAGTTCCAAGAAAAAACATTGACTAGATAGTAAAGATGCATTGAGAAGTACAGTCATTGGCCCATAATTAAGCCATATAATGCAACTGAACTGTACTTCCTTTACAAGCCATTGTAACTCTTTCAGAGACATATCCCCAGTGGATGCTGGATTATTGATCCTTTGATTCAATTTTCTGAGTGCTGACATTGCAAATCTGCATCTATATACTTAACAGAGGAGTAATTCTTCACCTCAGTTTCATGTTTTGTGGAACTGTGTCAAAATAAAGTCAGAGTTTAGCTGAATGTAACAGAAAACTAAGACACAGAAGGTTAAACATGATGAAATTTCATTTTCTGACACTATGTCTGTGGAGTAGTCATCCTATCCAACTCCGACCTGCATACATTTTATGATCTAAAACTCAGTCACCTTTTTAGACACTTAAATACTTCAAATAGTACTTCAAAGCATTATTTTGAACTGGAAGAGTTGATATGTCCTAATATATAATAAATAAAAAACAGACTTATACCTCTCAGATAGCACATTTAGCAATAATACCTAGTCTAACACCAAGAGCTGATATTAGGCATGGTAAGATAAGTCTATAAGCACAAATTCACATTGCTTCTAATAACATATATATATATGTATGTATATATATATGTATATACATACACCCATACACACATTTTTAAAGTTAAAACTGGCACTAAACATCATAGAAACAAAATTAAAAACTTTATGCAGGTTATGTGACTCAATGATCTTATCAATCACTTCATACAAGTATTATTATTATTAGTGACAGGGGACATGTAGGGAGTAAGAAATTGATTTTTGAAAAGCAATTAATATATGACAGTGTCTCAGAAGTTGGGGAATCATGGCAAAAAAAGCAATGATTAAATACAAAGTAAAAATAAATACTATTACAGAAGTATGTTAATGATGGAAAGTAAACTGCTTTTTTTAATTTCATAGGAAATTGCAGGAGATGTAGATAGTTGAAACATAGAACTAACCTAAAATTATATGTCTCCCTACAGAGACATCCATACAAACAGAAAATGCCTAGAGATAGAATAAAATAATATTTTAGAAAGATGTAAAGAAAAATAGATATTTGTCATAAAATTATAGGATATTAGAGCATAAGCCCTCAGATAATAGTATTAAGCATTCATTACTTTTCAGAAAAATAAAACAGATGATGAAACGTGATCATCTTTCCAATTTCATTTAATAAAAATACTCTGAGCATTTGTATGGAAAGAGGCTTAGCAGCCAATGAATTAGAATTTAATCAGATCCATACATTGCATTTGTAATACTCAGTTATAGAAAGCTGTGTCCTTGTATTTTTGAGTAGGATTAACCTAAACAAAAAACAAATAGTTGACGAACCAACAATGATACATTTCAAGAATTCAAAGTCTTAAAGTAGGAAAATGTGCCAGTCAAGGTTTACACAAAATGTACTTTGGGACAGCAATGTAAAATGAATCTTAATAAAACAAAATATAAATGTTTTAAAGAACACATATTACTCTAAGAAATAGTGAGCCTTAGATAAATGCCACTTTGTAATTAGGGACCTATGGAAGTATACCTGATATCATAAAGTAGACTAAAATGGAAATAAAACTTCATAATAAAATTAAATGTATTTAAAATTTATAACCTCATAATTGTCTCTCAGGAACCAACCATTCAACCTTTAATGAAATTTGAGTGAAAATTATTCAGAAAGTAAGTTCTCCCCAGCATAACCATGTCAACCAGAAGCAAGGTGACCATGACCTTTAATTGAAGGAGGGACCAATTTAACCTGTAGAAGCCAATAATTAAAATTATGACATGACAGTTGGAAGATGAATAGGATACAATCACTTAATATATGTAAGTAAAGACTTTAATAGAATTGTCTATTCTATTTTTTTTTAGCAAATTGGAAACAGATTACAACTTCATTAATAATATGAATGTGTACAAACAATTCTCCAGATGAAAGGTTAAAAATAAATGTCCTTTGTCTTTAAGAACCAGACAAGTTCATTTTTTGTTTCATGCCTAAGATAAGCAAAACACATAAAGCATATAACATTGGAAGACAGAAAATTTATTTTTGCTTACAGCTATGTGACTGTACTTATAGAAAAGAAAGTGCAAAGACACCTTATTAAATTAATGAAATGTCATCTAGTATGCTATGTGTACATAGTACTCATATATTATCTTGCATACCAGTAACAAATTCTACAATAACTTGTCAAATGAAACATTAATAATTAAATCAAAAATTCACCTAGCAAAATTTATAAAATAAAACTCAATATTTCTAAACAAGATGTGACAAAACTTTTCAAAAACTCTAACAAATATCAAAATTTTTATTTGGGAAGATGACTATAAAATAAATTTTGTAAGTAGAATTCAAACCTGAATAATTTTTGGTTGCAAGGTCCACATACTTTTCTTACAGTATCTATAACAGATAGCTGAAGATCAAAACTAGAATTATTGACATTGTCATAATACCATCTAATAAGAGCTACGTGTAGATCAAACCACATCCTAGAACAGAGGACCTCTCCTAATCATAACATGTATGCATATACACTACCATAACAATTAGGAACAAATATTCATATTTGCATCTATCAAGTCATGTAAGGTAAAAAACTAGAAGCATAAAGAAAATGCTAAACATTGTAAAGCATTTATAAATAGAAAAAAAACTGCATTTTTTCAGTTGGTTCATAGAAATAACATATTTTGAAAATAAGGCTTTAAAAAGTAGTTGTTTGGTAGCTTTACATATGGTACTATAAAATAACACATTGGTGCTGAGCTAGTGAGATGGTTCAGCTACTAAGAGCACTGACTGCTTTTCTAAGGGAATCGGAATTCAATTCTCAGACCCCACATGGTGATTCACACCTGTCACTCCAAGGGGACCAGACACCCATGTCAAATCACCAATGGACATAAAATAAAAATAAATATTTTAAGAAGATAATACACTTTGAAACTTTTGAGGAAGTCTTAGAAAACTAATACAGTCACAGTGTATTAGTGGAACAGTGCTACTCAACCTTCCTAATGCTGGGACCGCTTTTCTACAGTTCCTTATGTTGTGGTGACCCTTACCCATAAAATTATATTTGTTGCTGCTTTATGACTACAATTTTAATAATGCAATAATTATGAAGACATAGGTTTGCCACTGAGGTTGAGACCTACAGGTTCAGAACTGCTTTAAATAATTATTTAACATCTATTTTTAATAAAAGAAAAAATGTAGGAAAGAATTACCTTTTTATACAATATATTGTGGTTACAGTTTCTCCTCCCACAGCTCCCACAATGCCTGGGTATTGGGAGCCAAAGCTTAACTTAGCCATATTTTATAAGTTAGCTTCTACAGCTACCCATTTGCCAGCAGTCTACACCCTAGATAGCCATTTGTCAGAAGCCTTTATTGTTTTAAGCTAAGACATGACTTCCTTTGATCCTCTCAGATCAGCAGATGACATTCTCCAGGCCTGCAACTGACAACAGATACATTTTCATATCAATTATACCCTGTCTTTTACTTCTCCTCACAGGCTTGCCACCTTCTTTTGAATATCTCACCCCTTTCCTCCCAGCTAAGTGCATGGCCGAGATTCTGTATAAATATTGGCTGAAATAATAAAGCTACAGGGGACTTGATCAGAGGTATTTGTCTTGTCCTTCCTTTCTTTTGTGTTCCTGCCTACCATTTGTTTCATTCCCAGGTTCTGGTCCACGCTGAAGACCCTGCTGGCCGGGGCTTTTAATAAAGATTCTCAATATCAACCATTAAAAATAAACATAGAATAAGATACATAATTTCCTATTTCATGAATTTTCAAGATTCTAATTATAATACAAAAAACAATGACATATTTTTTATAATTTATGCTGAATTATAAATATTTATAATTTTGAAAGTAAAAGAAGAACAGATTCTATTTCTAAAAGACAGAATCAATAAAACAGAAAAGTTGAGGATATCGACTGCAGAGGATAGCAGTAAATAGTTTTGTGAAAATCAAGAAGGAAGTCCTAAACATCAGTAAATAGTAAATTGAAAATATAATTCTTAATTTTAAGACAAAAATATTAAAAATTAAATTTAGAAGGAGGTTTTTAGAAAGTAAGTATATAAAAGTTCTGCCAAAATGTACAAAGATTTCTAAGAAATAATGATATAATTAGCCAAACTGCATTCTACCACATTCAAAATATCCTATTTTTAAACTATGAATTATGTAATATTAACTCCAGAGGAAAGTATCTTAAAGTCTCATTCCAGAAGTTTGGACGCATATATCACCCCATTTAAAAGAAAAAGAAAAGAAGTAACAGACCTATTTGACAAAAATTTTAAAACACTGAAGAAAGAAATTGAAGAGGATATCAGAAAATGGAAAGCTCTCCCATGTTCCTGGATAGGTAGGATCAATATAGCAAAAATGGCAATTCTACCAAAGGCAATCTACAGATTCAATGCACTGCCCATCAAAATCCCAACACAATATTTTTTGGACCTTGAAAGAACAATACTCAATTTCATTTGGAATAACAGGAAAGCCAGGATTGCCAAAACAATTTTACTCAACAAAAGAACCTCAGGGACGTATCACCATCCCTGACTTCAAGTTATACTATAGAGCTACAGTAATAAAACAGCCTGGTACTGGCATAAAAACAGG
>PVIH01013479.1:0-58262 GCA_004025045.1 Sigmodon hispidus
AGGATACAGGCGCTGAGGCCCGCCGAGCCCTCCTCACCTCTGGTCAGGGTTCGAATCCGCCCCTCAGAGACCCCTGCAGTTGGTTTGCTCAGTTCACTCAGTTCAGGGTCGCAGTAGGGCTCCTAGTAGATTCCCTGAGCAGCAGGAGCTGCGGGTGTGGCCAGGTGCAGAGTTCAGCTGCCCCTGCTCCAGAGTGCCTGTATATAGTTTTCTTATATTACTTATAGCCTTTTTTATTTTGGACACAAAAGGGGATATGTGATGGCATATTTTATACATCAAGTGATATGGGATGTCTTTCTGTATTTTGTAAATATACTTTGTTACTTTTTGTTAATAAGAATGTTTGTTCTATAAGGAGGATGTTTGGCCTATGGCAAGGTAGATTTTGAGCAGGAAATCCAAGCAGAGGTAAAGGAGAAAGGTAGAGTCAGGAGACACTACAAGTGGCCACCCAGAGAGCAAGATGTAATGGAATACAGGTAAAGCCATGGAGCCATATGAAAAATCAAATAGATCAATAAAAATCGGTTGAGTTATAAAAGCTACTTGGTAATGAGCCTGAGCATCATCTTGTCCCTCAGACCAAGTGGAAATATTACTACACTCCAAAATCTGGCCCAGGGATATCCCCATACATACCCTGAGTACACCCAGATCACCCTAAACCAAAGAAAGCTGGGTGAGCTCCCCAAGGCCAAGTTCCAGCAAAACTCAGCCACCACAGGCCACCCTCTGCCCTAACTACAATTGGTGTCATTATCCTATGACTAGACAAGACCAGCCGAGCCTCTGGATATTCAGCTGACTAAGAGCCCCCAAGCCGACCAAGAACTGACCAAGAGTGAACTGAGGAAACAATGGACAAATGCCAGTGCAAGAATGCATACAACAATACAAAGAGCAACAAGACATCACCAGAAGAAGCAGGTGATTCTACAGCACCAACACATAAACATAACAATGAAGAGGAAACAACCTTGAAAACAGCTTTATGAAGCTAATAGAAGCCTTAAAAGAGGATATATATATATATATATATATATATATATATATATATATATATAAGCTCCGTTAAAGAAAGAAGAAAATACAAACAAAAAGTAGGAAGAGATGAACAAATCCCTGAAAGGAAATAAAGAAAACCAAGAAAAAGAAA
Source organism: Sigmodon hispidus (assembly GCA_004025045.1). Taxonomy (NCBI): domain Eukaryota; kingdom Metazoa; phylum Chordata; class Mammalia; order Rodentia; family Cricetidae; genus Sigmodon; species Sigmodon hispidus. The sequence continues at coordinate 1,160 of PVIH01013479.1, forward strand.
ATAAACAGGTGAAAGAAACATTACAGGAATTAAAAATTTAAATAGAAGCAATAAAGTAGGCACAAACTGATACAAAGCTGGAAATATTTCATTTTCTTTAAAAGATGATTAGTATTCTATTTCGTAAATGTACCACATTTGCTCTATCTTTTTATTTCTTGAGGAACATCTAAGTTGGTTTTGGTTTCTAGATATTATGAATAGAGCAACAATAAACACAGTTGAACATGTAACTCTATGGTGGGATGAAGTGTCCTTTGATATATGCCCCAGTATTACAGCTGGATCATGAGATTGACTCTTTTCTATTTTCCTGAAGAATAATCACACTGGTTTCTTAGTGTCTATACAAGTATATACTCACAACAGCAATGGAGGAATATTCCCTTTATACCAATTCCTCACCAGCACGAGCAGTCACTTGTTTTATTGGTTTTACATTCTGATGGGTTTACAATAAAAATCTCAAATTAGTTTTGACTTGTATTTCCTTGCTGGCTAAGGATTGAAAAATATATTAAGTTGTTCTCAGCCATTCAAGTTTTCTCTTTAGAGAATTCTTAGTTTATATTTATGCTCATTTTTAGTTGGGTTATTTGTTTTCTTGATATCTATATTTTTTAGCACTCCATATCTTTTGAATATTATTAGCCCTCTATCAGATGTGGAATTGTTACAGATCATTTCCCATTCTGCAAGCTGATATTTTGTCCTATTGAGTGTGTCTTTTGCCATACAAAAGCTTTTTGGTTTCATGAGGTCTCATTTATTAATTGTTGATGCTAATGATCTTCTGTTTAGAAATCTTTTCCTGTGCCAATCAGTTTAAGGCTTTGTCTTCTGTCAAGTTCAGTGTATCTGGTTTTATATTGGAGTCTTTGATGCATTTGGAGTAGAATTTTGTGCAGGGTAGTAAATACAGATGTATTTGGACTCTTGTAATACAGACATCCAGCTTGATAAGCACCATTTGCTGAACATGCTTTCCTTTTCTCCAGTTTATATTTCTGGTTTTCTTATCAAAAAACAGGTATGTGGATTTATGTCTGGGGCTTCAATTTGATTCTATTGATGTCTGGTTTTGTACTAATACCATACTGTTTTCATTATTGTAGCTCTATAATAAACCATGAAATCAGAAATGGTGATGTCTCTTACAATGCTTTCATTACTCAGCATTGCTTTAACAATCCTGGAGTTTTGTGTTTTCTTAGGAAGTTGAAATTGTTCTTTTAAGATATGTGATGGATGAATTATGTTGGAATTTTGATGAGAATTGAAGTTGAATCCATAGTTTGCTTTTGGTGAAATGGCCATTTTTAATTTATTAATCCTACCAACCAATGGGTCAGAAAGATCTTTTCATTATCAAACATCTTCAATTTATTTCGTCAAATTTTTAACATTTTTCATATGCAAGTCTTTTATTTGCTTGATTAGAGTTACCCTAAATAATTTTTTTAATTATTTGAGGCTACTGTGGTATCACACTAATTTCTTTCTTAGCTCATTTACCATTTATATAGAAGAGACACTGATTTATTTTTAGTATGAATAAAGTCACATTTTCTATCTGTGTAAAGACTTTCTCAACATCAGTCATCAGTGAAATGAGAAACAAAATGTCTCTGATATACCATCTTACACCTGTCAGCATGGCTAAGATCAAAAACAATGATGACCACTTATGTTGGAGATGTGGAGCAACAGGCAAACTCCTCCACTGTTGCTGGGAGTGAGTGCAAACTTTTACAACCATTTTAGAAATCAGTATGCTGACCTCTTAGGAAAATTGAAAATTAATTTATCTTGTGATCCAGCAATACTACTCTTGGGCATATATCCAAAGGGTACACATTCATACTATAAGGACATATGCTCAACTATCTTAATAACATCATTATTCATAATAGCAAGAACCTGAAAACAACTTAGATGCCCCTTAATCAAAGAATAGGTAAAGAAAATGTTGTACATATATAGAATGATCAACACTGAAAAACAATCATATTGTGAAATTTGCAGGCCCGTGGATTTAATTAGAAAATATCCTGAGAGAGGTAACCCAGACCCAGAAATACAAACATGTCATGTACTCACTCCTGATTGAATACCAGATCAAGAGCAAAGGATAACCAGACTACAACTCTCAGCTCCAGGGAAACTAGCTAACAAGGGTTAGGGTTAGGGTTAGGGTTAATGCATGGATCACCCAGGGAAGGTGAAATTGATGAGATCTCCTGAGTAAACTAGGGGTGCAGAAGGGGGAATAAAGGAGAAAGAATGAGGGATGAGAATGGCATAGTTGAGCTAGAACAGGGGCAGGATAAGAGAGCAATGAAAGGTATATCTTGATAAAGCAAGACATCATGGAGTTAGCGTTCTAGGGAAGTTCCCAGGAATCTACAGGGATGACCCCAGCTTAGACAACTAGCAATAATGGAGAGCGTACCTGAGTTGGTTTATCCTGATAATCAGAGTGGTGAATACTCTGTCATCCTAGAACTCTTTCACCTAGTAAATGATGAAATCAGATGCAGAGATCCGTAGCCAAGCACCAGGCCAAGCTCTAGAAGTCTGGTGGATGAGAAGTAAAGGGACTATTTGAGCAGGGGTGAGTGGGTCAAGATCATGATGGGGAAATCTCCAGGGACAACAGATCCAAGCTGGTGCAAACTCATGAACTTTAGACAAACAGCTGTAAAGCCTACATGGGCTTAGACTAGGACCTCTGCATATGGAAGATAGTTGTCTAGCTTAGTTTGGTATATTTAAGTGGCTCCTGGCAGTAGGATCAGAATCTATCCCTGGTGTATAACCTAGATATTTGGAGCCCATTACTTATGAAGTAACAGACACTTTGCACAGCCTTTAAGCAGAGGTGAGGGGCTTGGCCCTGCCTCAACTGAATATACAATGTTTTTCTGACTCCTCATGAAGGCCTTACCTTTTAGGAGAAAGAAATGAGGGTTAGGGAGGGGATCCAGGGAGGGCAGCAGGAGAAAGGATGAGAGTCAGATCTATGGTTAGTATGTAAAATGAATTTTAAAATTTTCTTTTTTTTTAGGTTTTAGGAAGAGAATGGTGTCAAGTTTTTGATAATCATTATACTAAAGTGCTAATTTTGAAAAAGATAAACACTTTTTATTGTTGCATATATGGTATGGCCAGTTATGTACAAATAATTCCAGTTGTGTTTAAACACATCAAATTTATATATTATTATTGTTATTATGAACAAAGAAGTCACACTTTCTATCCTTGTATATCCTTATTCAAGGTCCCTTCCCCCTCCCACCACATCAGGTCATTCTTTCTTCTCCACAACTCCCCATCCCGAATTTAAAAAAATTTCTTAAAGAAAAGAAGTATTCTATAAATATCTGTAATAAGAAGCTTCTGAGGGAGTTAGAACAAGAGGATACATCGATAAAAAGTGAGACTTCATTAAAAAATAAATAAAAAAATCAAAACCAAACAATCAAAAAAGATGCTTCTGGTCTGGCCTTTCTGGCCTATCTCCTAGAATTGGATGTATTTGTAGCCCTGCTGCTGCTTATTCCTAAATAATCACACAAAGCCTTACATTAATTTCATGGCAATTGGTCTATGGCACAGTCATATAACTTGCTAATTCTTAACTGTAAACTAACCCATGATTCTTATCTTGTTTAGCCATGAGGCTTGGTACCTTTTCTCAGAGCAGCATCCTGGCCTTGTTTCCTCTGAGTCTGCTTGCATCTCTGCCTGACTCTTTCTCTTCCCAGAAGTTTCTTAGTCTTGTAGCCCTGCCCACACTTCCTATCTGCCTTCTGGCCAATCAGCATTTTATTAAACCAGTAGGAGGGACAAATATTTACAATTTACCCAAACATAATCCCATGACAATTATCTGTTAGATCTATTTGGTTTATACTTTAAGCTCCAGAATTTATCTGTTTAGTTTTCATATATATGAGTTGCCTATTGGCAAATGTTGAGTACTGACATCTCCCATTGTCAGTGTGTGAAGGTCAATATATGATTTAAGCTATTAAAGTACTTATTTTACAAATTTGGAGATAGATGTTAAGAATTGAAAAATAATCTTGGTATATTTTTCCTTTGATAACTATGTAAGTGTCCTCTTTTGATTAAGTTTCAGTGAAAGCTGTTTTGTCAGATGCAAAAATAACTATATCAGCTTGATTCTTAGCTCAATTTTAAAAAAGAATACATCCTGGTTTTTCATCCATTCTGTTAGTTTGGTTTTTTTTTAAATTATGGAATATTAATATTGAATGATATCAATGAACAGTGTTTGTTGATTCTCAATATTTTGTCATTGTGTTTGTGTGTGTGTGTGTGTGTGTGTGTGTGTGTGTGTGTGTGTGTATGTTTACCTTCTTTTGATTTGTGGATCTGGGATTCCTTGTGTTTTCTTGGGTCTGGTTAACTGTTTTAGGGTGGAGTTTTGCTTTTAGTGTCTTCTATGTGACTGGAGTTTTGTATAGATATTGCTCAAATTTGGTTTGTCATGAAATATCTTATTTTCTCAACATGTAGGGATTAAAAGTTTTGTTGGGCATAATAGTCTAAACTGGCATTTGTGAGCTTTTAGAGTCTGTAGCACATCTATCCAGTCTTTTTTTGGCAGTCCAGGTCTCCATTGAGAAATCAGGTATAATTCTTACAGATCTGCACTTACATGTTACTTGGTCTTTTTCCTTTGTAGCTTTTAATATTCTTTCTTTGTTTGATACATTTAGTGTTCTGATATATATGCCAAGAAGAATTTCTCTTGTGGTCAGGTCTGTTTGGTATTCTGCATGGTCTTTACACTTGAATGCACTTCTTCTTATCATTAGAAAAATTTTCTTCCTTGATTTTTTGTTGAAAATTGTTTTTGTACATCTGACCTGTGTTTCTTCTCCTTCCATTTTTATTATTTTTAGATTTGGTCTTTTTATAGTATCACAAACTTTCTAAATGTTTTCTGCCAGGACTGTTTTAGATTTAACATTTTATATGACCAAGGTAATCATTTCTTTCATTGTATCTTCAGTGTATGAAAGTTTCTTCCATCTCTTCCATTTTGTAGGTGAAGCTTGCCCCTGATGTTCTTGTATAAGTTCCTAAATTTTCTATTTTCATATTTTCCTCAGTTTGTGTTTTCCTTATGAATCCTCTTTCCTCTTTTAAGTGTAGAGGCATCTTATTAATTTCCATCCACTGTGTTTTTATAAATTTCTTTAAAGTATTTGTTCATTTTCTCTTTAAAGACCACTACAATATTCATAAAGACCATTTTGTTGCAATTATCAGGGCCTTCTATGGTAAAGATTCTGGGCTCTAGTCGAGCTATATTGTTCTGATTGGAATTGGTTGTGGTTTTAGTGACATTTAGAAATCTGGGGTTGGGATGATCATAATTCTGGGTACTTGTATTTGGTTTTGTTTTTATTGGGTTTTTGTTCTGTTTCTTCATTTCTGCTTATCTCTCAGGTTCTTAGGAGGGCATGTTTACTGTGCATTATCTGGACAAAAATTCTTCTCAGATCTTGTTCACAGTGTGTGAGCACTGGGAGGTCTGGGTAAAATGTGTTCTCAGACATTGAGAGATGATCCTTAAGAATGGGGATTCACTAGGAAAGGAATGCTGAGGAAAACCACATGGGAGGAAACCAGAATGAGCCAACAGAATCAGCTTACTGCTTATTTGTCTGAGAATGGGGAAAGAAAGTGAAAAAGGATACAATAGATAGTATGCTCCAGATCTGGGAATGAGATTGGGACACTGGACTTGGAGAAGCGGGAGAGTGAACATCTGCAGCAAACCTGCTTCTTTGCTTGCCTACTTGCTTCTCTGCTAAGCTTGGCTCCAGGTTTCCCACAGAATGCCTGCTAAGGTTGCGGGGTAGGATCACAGGATGAGTTTGGAGAAAGGTTGGAGGGAAAGATCTGTATTATCTGCTGAAGGTGGAGACAGAGAGGAAGAGGTGAGACATGGTAAATTTACTGAAGATGAGGGAAAAGTGGAGATCTGCTGTTAGCTACCTGCTTCCCTGGCAAGAGTCTATATAGGCACACTTAAAATATCTAGAATATACATTATATAAACTTACAGATCACAAAAGGTATGAGTAATGAAAGTATGTTGTGGACTACCCATTTTTACCACTGGTATATTGTCTTAAGCACTGAGATAGTCGCAAGTGTACAATAAATGCTTGAAGTATTTATGCACAAAATATAACTATGTTAATCTCCAAATCAAATGATCATTATAGACTCTTTTAGCAAGAGGAATTAAAGCATCCTTTATAAATGTTCCAAGTATCTAAAATCCCTTTCTTTTCCCAGGTGAAAATGTGGGATTTAAGGAGCACTGAACACTGATAGAGTTACCTAGGTAATCCATTAAGTAAACCACATGGGAATTAAATTCTGACTTTCAGTATTTCCCTTTCTGCATGCCTTTTGAAATGAGGTAACATTTCAACATCAAAGCTCTCACTTATAAAGCAGATCAAACAGAAGCCATGACTTCATTCTGATACATCAAAACATCAGCCTAGAATCTCAGTCATCTTTCTCTTGAGCTTTTGGCTATTTTTAGAAACACCTGTCAATAATGGACAAAGGAGGCCCAAGTTCTAAGAACATAAATGAGACAACGCACCTGCAAATCCTTAAGTTATGAGACCTAATTTGTTGAAGTTTTCAAGAGTTTAAGAATGACTCAGAAAACATGAAAGAAATGAGAACTTTCTGCTGAAAAGAACTTGAGGATGATGTCCAGTAGGCTGCTTATCTCACCCTTGTGATACATTGCTATTTACAATGCATCTCCTTACATGAAGGAGGGGGACAGATGAATGAATGTAATCACAGTTGACTGTACCTCACAAGATTTTGTCAAAAATGTAAACCAATCAATGTATAAAACAAAACAAAAATCTAGAGAAGTGATATACAAACTGGCCCGTAATTGACATGACAAATATATTTAAGCTTCCTTACCAAAAAGAGAGAAAAAACCCCAAACCAAAAGATATACTGTTATAGAATCTCCCAAATTTAACAATATCTAGTGGGCAGTAAACCTAACCATGTCAACATGTGATTGTTATTCATATTACTTTCATACAGGCAAATTGGCATATCATTGGATAAGGGTACTCCCAGGGTGAGATTTAAAATTTTTTATCTTATTTATTATTATATTTTGTTTAGATTTTTTTTCTTTTTACATGACAGTTCCTTTGGGTATATACAATATCTTGGAGCTTAAATTTTTTATGGGATTCCTGAGTGTATGAATGAATGGGTCTCCATTTCTCCTGCTGTGTCTTGGGCTCTTTTTCTTTTGTTTGTTCATTTCGTCTAATTCTGAAATATTAGTTGTTTTATCTTATTATATTTTAATAATATCCGTTAGAAGCCTGATTATATTTTTTAATTTATTTTTTAAGGATTAAACACAAGTGGCAAATTCTTTACCAAATTAAACAAAAAAAGGGAAGACCTACTTCAATAGAACTACACATTGAAACACAAACATCCTAACAGATATGAATGAAATTCCCCAAAATAATAAGGACATACATTATAAATGTTTCAATAAATTGAAGAATCTGAAAAAAAAACTGGTGGGTTTTTATATAGCAAAATTAAACCTGAATTCAATGAATGATTTTAAGAAATGCATACTTGGAACCTTGAAGTACTTAAAATAATAATAAAATACTTCATGCTAAAAATAATAAAAAACAGGAATAACAAAAGCAAACACAGGAAAATATGAACTTACTACTGAATTCTACTATAACTTAAAGAACTATAACAAATACATATCATATTATTCCATAAAACCTAAAAAAAATACCAAGCTTTTAAAAGTTACAAAGACAGTGAAACACTGATATTAATCATAATATTTCTTTTTGCTTTTTAAAAGCTTTTTAAATATATATTTATTATTTGGTGTTTTTGGTGGGAGTGCAAACTTGTTCAGCCACTCTGCAATGCAGTATGGTTGTTTCTCAGAAAACTGGGAATCAATTTCCCCAAGGATCCAGCAATACCACTCCTAGACATATACCCTAAAAATGCATATTCACACCCCAAAAGCATTAGCTCAAATATGTTCATAGCAGCACTATTCATAATAGCAAGAACCTGGAAACAACCTCAGATGCCCCTCAACTGAAGAATGAATTAACAAGCTGTGGTACATCTATACTTCTTCCCTTAATGCTGATGTTAGGCTACTTCTGCTTTTAGACTATTATGATTATTACTAATATACATAAGTATTCATGTTCAAGTTGTTGCATTAGCACACAAGTTCATTTTTTTGGCTAAGTACTAGTAATGAGATATAAGTTTGGTTTATCAGGTGCTGTTTAAAAAATACTTTGAATAGTCTCCCACAGCCATTGTACATTCCTGACACTGGATTTTCTAAAATTATTTTAATTGACTCACACTAGTTGAATTTATTGTTGACACTTTTCTAGAACCTATAAGTAGGTTTCAGAAGTAGGCAGATACTGGGAAAGGTAATGCCCATTTTGTTCCATTCTTTCCAAATACACACTTTGCTTTCTATGTTATATCTTATTAAAGTGTTAAACTTTTGAATTTATAGTAAAATGATATTAGGGACAATGAGTTATTTATCTTATTTCTGATCTAATAACAATGTCATTAGCAAGTCAGTATTTAGTAAAACCCCTTTTATTACAGCAAAAAATCAGTTTTTAAAAAATTGTTGGCAAAGAAGTTTTTCTCATTAAATCACAGTTGCATGATACTCTTTGAAAATATTGTTTTGGTATCTATTGCCATCATTTTTTACCTCTTAATTTAATTCAAATCACTCTTTAAATCCAATTAACTCTTTATTTAGTGCATATAATTGCAATTTTTTTTAGTGTTTCACTTATAATTTAGTCATAAGTGTTCACAATTTATATGAATTGATATTAACCTTCATTTTCCAGATTGTTGTGTCTTTATAAAAATCAATAAGGTGTCTTTTTATCTTTCTTCATTATGGGAAGTCATTTAAACTGTGTTGAGGTTGTGACTTGAGTATGTCAAAATCCCATCACATCAGCTTTTATTCCTATCATCTATTCCTAGATGATAATTCGCTGAAACATTTTTTCATTTATTACATGGTATTTCATCTCCTGAGAGTTTCTGCTTCCAAAGTCTTTATTAGTTTTTACCCTATTCTTTTTCATACCTCTTTTATTTATTCAGCTGACAAAGTTTCATGGTCTCTGTACCTGTGTTTTGAGACATTTTCCTTCTCTAGACTTCTATATTTTCTGTTTCTTGTATTAACTCAGATTATTTACTTTTAACTTGTAAGACTAGTTTTGTAATGTAATGAAAAATACCATAAAATATGAAAATAATGGAAGTGCATAGCTCTGTGTGTTGATTGCTGGGTCTTTATTATGCTTCACTAGTCTATATATTTGTTTTTTCCAATACTTTATCAATTCTTTTATTATCACTCTGTAGAATAGCTTGAGATTAGAGAATGTGATCTCTGTGTTCTTCCTGCTTTGGATTACTTCTGCTAGCCATGTAGTCTTGCTGTATTTGTATAAATTTTAGGACTTTTTTTGTAGTTCTGTGAAGAATGTCACTGGAATTTTGGTGGGGACTGTATTGAATATGTTGATTACTTTGCTCATAGAGCTAACCTCACAGCAGTGATTCTGCAAATATAACAGTCTTTCCACTATCTAGAGTCTTCTTCAAATTCTTTGTCAGTGTTTTAAAGTGTTATTTTTAGAAGTCTTTTACATACTTTGTTAAGTTCATTTCTAATTATTTTTGAAGCTATGTGAATGGGGGCATTTTTCCCACTTTATTTATGAGTAAGGTTATTAGTAGTATATATTAAAAGCATATTTTATGCTGATTTCTGTTGTGAATGTACTATATTTTTAACATTTGTTATCTTTCTATAATGTCAAAATTTGTTAAATAACAATAAATTGACAAGCTTCCATAGAGTTTCAATGACAGCAATTTGTCATATAATATACCTACTTCAGTACTTCAGTATAATGGCTGAGACAAATTAAGGTATTTTTATTCCAATATTTATTACTAACATTAATTCTCACACTATATAATAAATCTATTTAGCATCTCTTTCTTCCTGTCTATCTATCTATCTATGTATCTATCTATCTATCTATCTACCTATCTATCTGTTGCAAGATGAATACAAGTTAAAGAAGATATAGAAGAGTTCAGAAGGTTACAGGAGTCAGATAAGATAAATTCTCTATTGCTAAACTGCTGTAGGATTGTCTTTCTGATGTGAATATGTTTTATTACCATTTGTTAATAAAAAGGTTGTTTTTGCTGGCAAGGCAGGTTGTAACCAGGCAAGAAATCTAAGCAATGATACACAATGAAGAAAGACAGAGGTGAAGAAGATGCTGAGAGTTGCCAGATGAGAAAAATGTAATAGAACACAGGTAAAGCCACAAAATTGGTATCATGTATATATTTATCTATCTATCTATCTATCTATCTATCTATCTATCTATCTATATACCTACCTATACATACATACATTAATATGGATTAATTTAAGACATAAGAGCTAGCTAGTAACAGCCTGAGACATAGACCAAACCATTTGTAATTAATATTAAGCTTCTGAGTAATTATTTTATAAATAGCTACAGAACCTCTGGACTAGGCTGGATAGGGCAAGAAAGAGAGAAACTTTTGACAAAAATAAGCTAATAAACCAGAAAAATAACAGAAGGGAGCTGTTGGAGCCAGTGTTTGAGAGCAAATCTATAACATTCACCTGCAAAATGACAGCCTGAACAGGGTCAGAGAACAGAAGTAGTGGGTTTAGGTCCAGTTCTAGACTGGTGAATCAGCAGGCAATTAAGTAGGCCATAAGTATTGATCTGAACCAAAGCTCTAAAGACAATGGATAAGTTTTCTGTTTGTTAGTCCTTTGTATCACTAGGCTTCAGATGATAGTGTGAGACCACTGAATCAGTTTCGGTGTCTGGCACTTGAAGATGCCTAGGTGAAGGAGTTACATTGTTTTTGTTGTCTGGCATATCTGGTAACATCTTGGACCTAATTGCCCTGGTATTATTTTTAATACATGCATCTACCCATATAGTTTTATTTCATTCTAATAAATTTAAATATGGCATAGCCACCCTTCTCTTGCCACAAATAACAAGTCACCTGTAAGGTGGACAGTAGTGGCACATGCCTTTAATCCCAGTACTTAGACGGCAGAGGCAGGTAGATTACTGAGTTTTAGCCCAACCTGGTCTACAGAGAAAGTTCCAAGAGAGCTGGGGACACACACACCCACACATACCCACATACACACACCTATCTTGAAATACAATAACACCCTCCAACGAATTGGCACAGGTGACCACGTCCTAAATATAACACCAGTTGCATAGACACTAAGAACAATAATCAATAAGTGGGACCTCCTGAAACTGAGAAGCTTCTGTAAAGCCAAAAATATAGTCCATATGACAAAATGACAGCCTACAGAATGGAGAAAGATTTTCACCAACCCTACAAGTGAAAGAGGACTGATCTCTAAAATATATAGAGAACTCAAGAAACTAGAGCCCAAAACCTTGAATAACCCAATCAAAAAATGGGGTTCAGAACTGAAAAGGGAATTATCAGCAGAAGAATTAAAAGTTACAATTTTTTTTGTCTCACAGTTTCAGACAATGCCATCTCTTATGGTATAGGAAGCATGATGTCTTTAGCCATCAGAGAAATACAAATCAAAACAACTTTGAGATACCACCTTATACCTGTCAGCTTGGCTAACATAAAAGACACAGATGACAGCCTATGCTGGAGAGGTTGCAGAGCAAGAGGAACACTCCTCCATTGTTGGTGGGAGTATAAACTGGTTGGTTCAGCTAGTCTGGAATGCAGTATGGTGGTTTCTCAGAAAACTGGGAATTCAGTCTCCCCAAGGATCCAGCAATACCACTACTGGGCATATACCCTAAAGATGTACATTCACGCTCCAAAGGTATTAGTTCAGCTATGTTCCTAGCAACATTATTTGTAATAGCAAGAACAGGAAACAACCTAGATGCCCCTCAACTGAAGAATGGATTAACAAACTGTGGTGCATCTACACAACAGAGTACTACTCAGCAGTAAGAAAAAACAATACCCTAAAATTTGCAGGCAAATGGATGGATTTGGAGAATATCCTCCTGAGCGAGGTATCACAAACCCAGAAAGAAAAGCAGAAAATATACTCAGTCATTAGTGGACTTTAAAAGAAAAGAAAAAAGCTAAGTATGTCCACCAAGGTACAAACCACAACCAATAAACACCTTGAAATCTGAAACTCCTTGGACTAGTACCTTGGAGACCAGTCTCCAGAGGAACACCTGACCCAGTCTTTTTGTTGGGGGGAGGAAAGTGGATCTGCCAGGAGTGAATGCTGAACTATGCCACCTTGGGACCTTGTGACCTCCTGCCCTTGCTGGGGAGGAGACAAAGCGATGGGGAGAAGAGAGAGTGAATGGGAGGGGTGGAAGAGTGAAGGGAGTCTGAACATGGAGTTACATGGATAAAAAATATGACTTTATTCATAATAAAAAATAAATAAATAAGTTTAACAAAAAAGAAATACAATAACAACAAAAAATTCACCAGTTTGTGTTGGATGAGTAGTGCCTGACAAATGCTAAAGTCTCTGGGTAAAGTTATTCTTCACCTTCAAAATGGAATTAAAATCTACCCATCAAATGGAATCTCTTAGGTCAAAGCAAATGCTAAAACAAAATTAAAGGAAATATTGTCTTATAGAGTATGGAACAACTTAGAGTGGAGCATAGCCCAGTCCCAACATTTGTGTCCTGCAACTTTGCTGCCTCTATTTATCAGATTCAAAGTTTTTTGATAGAGCTTTGGGGCCTATTAATTATGCAACTATTTTTTTCTACAAAGAGGGATAATTTAATGTTAGTATAAGCTACAACAAATGGATGCTTAAGAAGCAGACAGATCTTCTGCCTTCACCAAGTTGATGGTCTAGGGGGAAGCAAGGGGATCAACAAGTGGTAATGAAGTGTAATGAGGGATTAAATGGATAGAATACTGATGTTAGGTGAACACTCTGACAGACCAGATTCTAGGTCAGGGAGACCTCATTGCTTTCTGATTTTTTTCCTATCATGGAAGAAAGAAATAGTCCTAGGCTTTTTGGTGGTCATTACAGCACATTCTAAGGTGATGCAAAATTAATATGCATTTCTGACCCATAGACAATTGTGATCTAAGCCAGTCGGTAAAACAGAATGTAATAAATGAATGTATTACTAATACTCTATAAGTAGATACAGGCAAATGCCTGAGCAGAATTAAAAGTAAATATAGCAGTAGTGAAATTATAGTTGTAAGAAGATTAACTAAAATCTAGAATTGAAAATGGCTGTGTAAAGCAATGTCCAAACACAGTGAGAGACTATTGGTCTAGTGGATAAAATTGGGTTAGTTGTGTGCACAAAATGAAAAAAAAGGTGGAAAATGTGAGCACTACAGTCCCTCCTTTACACAGACTCACTGTAGCCGATGAACCATCAAGACACACAGCAGACTTTACGAAGTAGGCATCCTAACATCTCATGGAGGGAACAAGACTCATCTGGGTGGAGTGACCAGTCCACCATGAAGCAAAACATCTCAAATGTGGACCAGAATAAAACAAAAATATTTTAGCCATATAATCAAGTTGTAGCACCAAATTTCTTTCATTAATCAGAGCTGAAGTTGAGATTAAAGCCTTAATGACCTTTCTGCCACCTTCTTATAGAGATTTGGAAAGAGACAGCTTAGGAAGCTGGGAATTGCAGTGTCTCTTTTCTGTTGATAAAACTGATTTGGAGATGTCAGTATAACTGGAGTTTTTCGCTGTAGACTTGTCAGGGATGGACAGAGAATTGAGCTTGTGTTTACTGTCTCCTTTACAGGATAACAGGCCAAACCACATAGCCTAGAGCTGGCTGGAGTCAGTAAGTCAGAGGCAAAGTTTCATTTCCCAACAAGATTAGATGCAGAAACCTTGCCCCTGTAGGAGTGTGAAGAAGGGATGAAGAGAACACCTCTATTATCTCAGCAGTCAGAAAGCATCCTTTCTTTTCCCATGGGAAGCCAAGATATGGAAGTGGACGGACCATCAACTGCTTCTCTGAGAATACAGAGGAATGAAGAAGTAGTCTCTATTGTATGGATTATTTCCAAGATTGTGAAAAAACATGTAAACAGATTGCATAGATTATATGATATATAAGTGTGAGACTGGGAAGCCATTGATACTTCAATGCACCTCTCAACTGAATGAGATTAGTAATGCCTTTAACGTCTATGTTTTCTAGCTATTCCTCAATCATTTTGTTATTTTAATAATTGAGAAAAGGACACTATGGTGATATTTTTTTTTGTTCTCTAACAAATAAAGCTTGCCTGAAGATCAAAGGGCAGAGATAGCTTCTAGTTAACCATAGAGGCTTGACAGTGGCTGGCATTAAATCTCAGTACTTGGGATGAGGAAGCAGAAAAATCAGAAGTTCAAGGCCACTCTGGGCTACATGAGATAGAATTTATCTAAAGGAGAAACAGTGCCAGACAGTAGTGGTGGTTCACACCATGAATTCCAGCACTAGGGAAGTGGAGACAAAGTGACAAGTGTTTCCAATTGGTTATAGATCAATGGATGGCTATATGATGCATATCATATGCCAAGCACTATTTTATGTTGTAAATGCCATGCTAAACAAAAATAAGTTCCTGCCTGGTAAAAAACCTTTTATTCTTTTATGGACTTGATAAACATATGGACACAAGCAAAAAAGATGAATTCTGGGTTAAAATAATTGTGAAGAAGAAAATAAAGTAGGATCAGGTGACTATCTGGTAGCATGCTGTCTTAGTTTCCTTTTCTGGGTGTGATCAAACACCATGACCAAGGAAACTAATAGAAGGAATATTGTTGTCCTGATTAGTGTTGTAGTGCTGGAAAATATCTTTATGATCATGGCAACTCATGTAAAAGAGAGAATTTAATTGGGTCTTGCTTATAGTTTCAGAGATTTATTACATTGTCATCATGGTGGCACACAGGCAGACACACTGCTGGAGAACTAGCTGAGAGAGTTGCATCTGGATCTGCAGACTGCATGAGAAAAGACTTTGGGCTTGGAATGGGCTTTTTGAAGCCTCAAAGCCCACTCCTAGTGAGACACTTCTTTCAAATTGACCTCAACTCCTAATCCTTTGAAATAGTGCCACTTCCTGGTAACCAAGTATTGAAGTCTATAACCTATGAGGGCAATTTTTTATGAAAACCACCAAAAGTTTATTTGGGTTTATAGTTCCAGAGAATTGTAGTCTATCATGGCAGGAACAATGGCAGTAGTTAGATGTCTTGGGTGGCAGAAAGAGTTGTGTGTTCACATCTCAAACTATGAACAGGAAGCAGAGAACATCAATGAAAAATGGATGTAGCCTTTGACTCTTGAGTTCCTTCAATGGCATATTTTCTCTAAAATGCTAGTCCCCCAACCATCCCAAACAGCACCATCAACTGGGAACCAAGTATTAAAGGGCCTAAAACTATGGTGAACATCTCATACTAATCACTACAGCTACTATTTCATGCAAAAGGAAGCCCTAAAAGCCTGACATTTGGTATTGTCATAGCAACAACAACAACAAAAAAATCAGGAATCTGACAGCATAGATCCTGAGAAAAGAAGCATCAGTATTGCAATCTGGAGAGGGCAGGTTCCATGTGAAGGATCTGAGCACCATAAATTGGTATGTATTATTTGATTGTTTTCTATTGATTTATTCTTCTGTGAGAAATAGAACAATATTATTATGACATCTCTTAATTTTTAAGTGTTTACAGTCAATCAACAGTAATTGGTACCTAAAGAAAATAAAACACTTAAAAATGTGTCTGGATTAAGTCGACATTACTAGGTTTCGTTCACAACCCATTGAATTAAATTTTTTTCAGAAATCATAAAATCATACCCAAACAGTGAAAACACACCAATTAAAACTATGGAGATTAAGCAATGTAGCTGTTTCACATAGTTAAAAAATTTGCTTCCATAGGTCTAAGATGAGATATTAAAGCTTTTCTTTTGCAGAAATGTATCTGAAGCATGTCTCATTTCCTCTGATTCAAGACATGTGTTATACCCTAAACACACCAGACACTGTAGTGATTAATCTTGCTTGCTTTCCATACAGAGCCAAAGGGGTAAATGAAATGAACACATTTTAATTACATTCAATAATCACTGCAGTTACTGCCATAAAATGACTGGATAGTTGATGACAGGACAACATCCAAAAGAGTTATGAAACAAAATGTGTAGTCATAGAGCAGTGCTGCATGTAATGATAACTGAATCCATTTTAAATGGTGTCAAACCAAAAAAGTTTGCTTCCTTAATTTTGAAAAGTTTAACAAGTGAATTACACCAAGATGAAGAAGACAGACTGATGCCATTGAACTCAAGGTTCAATGAGAGCCCAAAAATCAGGCACTCTCTTTACCTCTGCATTGTCTTCAAAAACAGTCTTATTTTCATCTCCTAGATGAAGGCTGGCAGTGTCTGATGAAAGAAAATAGGTAGCATGATTCATTCATGAGATGCAGTAGAAAATCAAGAGAGCTCAGGGAAGCAAAATAGCACTCCATATCTTTCTTGTGTGTTATTTCCCATTTATATTTTCAATCTTTTACTAATCATATGCCAGCTTCCTAGAAAACTGCTTGGCAACAGGTTTGCTTGTTTTTTTGTTGGTGGTGGTAGTGATGGCTTTTGTTGTAGTTTTATAACTATATTTGTATCTAACAAGAAAGTGGGTCCTACTTTGCTCCAGATGTCAATTTGTCACACCCTAGAATCATCTGAGAAATTTTCATTTGAGGGGTTTCTCAGATCAGGTTGGCCTGTGGCCATGTCTGTGAAGAACTGTCTTGTATGATTGATGACAATGTGAGAGGGACTTATTCACTGGGCAGCACCATTCCTTGGCAGGTGAACCTTGACTGCATAAGTGAACAAGACAGCGAGTAAGCCAGCAAGGAATTCCCTCTATAGTTCCTGTCTCCAGGTTCCTGCTTGCATTCTGATACTGGCTTTCCTCAGTTGTACACTATGAAGTATAAGCCAAATAAACCCTTCTTTCCACAAGGTGTTCTTGGCCATAGCAATTGTTATGGCAGCAGAAACTTAGGACAAAGGGGTAAAACAGAAATATAGATAAAAGGAAAAAACATGAGGGACCCACAATTTTTCTTAAAGAGTTTGACCTTTGAAGTCCTCAAAGGTAGACAACCATTTCCAGTAAGTTTGAAGTAGGGAGACCTATAAATCTAGAGTAGCATTTTTTGAGCCATTGATGGGTTTCAAGTTGGATCCTGGAATGAAACGAAGTCAAGAGATTGTGAGGCATGAGGCCTGTAACTCAGGAGACATGGCTTCTAGTGTTTGCTCTGTGAATGTCTGTTGCCAGTTTAGTCCTAGAAAATTCTGTATCTGCTCATTTTTCTGTATAATTTTAAATCCAATGACAATATAAAATTTGGAATTCAGATCAAAGGTTTAAAGTTTAAAAGTACTAGTTAAGTCTTGGTTATTAATGAACAGAAATTTATATAAAGATGCTTAGACATGAAGGCTTTTGGAAGTCTATTATTTCAAGGACCTAAATTAATTTTTTTCAGATTTGTTTCTGGATAAAATTATAGTCAGTATGATAATTTATATGAATGCACCCTATCTCTATGCTAACAATGCCTTGAGTAAATGTAACTCTCATGTCTGAGCTGTCTTAGTAAATAAAAGACATGCTTTACACAGCCTCCCAGCTGAAACTTAGCTTAATGAAAACATCATGGTAGTATAATTTGTCCATTATCTAATAAATATTCTATCTATCTATCTATCTATCTATCTATCTATCTATCTATCTAACTATCTATCATCCATGATTTTATCTTTCCTTAAATCTATTTTCAGGGCTTCATGTAGCCCAGACATGCCTCGAACTCACTACATACTTGAGTATTAACTATCTACCTTCCTACTTTTGCTTCATGAGTACTGGGATTACAGGCATGTACAATTATGTCCAACTTTATGTGGTATTGAGTATTGAACTCAGAGTTTCATACATGTGAAGAAAGCATTCTACCAAATGAGTTGTATCAATAACTCATTTTATTTTCCTGTTTATCACCTATTATTTTTTATTTAGCAAATACTAGTCTACAGGAGACTGTTGTATAGTAACTAAGTAACTCTTTTATAAGTAACTTCACAAGAGGATTATGTAAAAATAGTTTGGTGCTCATTTTGAGTAGCCTATCTAATAGCTATCTATAAATTTACCATTTCCATAAACATGACAATTAATTATTATATTAGATCACTATAACTTAACTATTGGTTACTTTTCAAATTTCATATGCTTAATTAGTATTTCAGGATAAGTACAAGAGAGATTGGTAGAGGTAATTAATTCACAGGGATCCATCCTTATTTGTAAAAAATGCCAGTATTCATTTATTTCCTCCCCTTCTTTATACTGAGAGGATATAGCACCATAATACTATTCTGGAAACAGAAAGCAAGACTTTTTACACTAATCTGTTGGTACCTTGGTTTTGGATTTATTAATACATAACATTGCAAAAAATACATTTCTATGATTTAAAAATTATCCAACATTTTATATTTTGCTACAGCAGCAGATACAGACCCAAAGTACCAATGAAATCAGAAATCCCCATTGTAGTCTTTCCAGTGGTTTTTTTTTATGATTACAAGAAAGAGTCAACAAGCTGAATTACTTCTTTATCTCTCCTCAGAATTCATATGTCCTGTGAGTCCTGAAATTAGAGCAGTTCTCTTGACACCATGAAATTGTTCTTCTGTGGTAGATAGCACTAGCTGTTAACTTGGAAGACTGTAGAATCACCTCAGAGACACACCTCTGAGAATGCCTGTGAGGAATTATTTAATACTGCTACTTGAGGTGAGAAAACTCATCATAGCAGAGGCGTTGTCATTCCATGGTGAATTCTGGTCTGGAAAAAAAAATGATCAAGTGGCAGAGCACTAGAATGCACATCTCTATATCTCTCTATTTCCTGAATGGGGACACAATAGGAACAGTTGCCCCATGCTTCTGCTGCCATGGCATCTCCCATGGTGGACTGTACTTTAACACCAGGGTCTAAATAAGGCCTTTCTCTCTAAAGTTGCTTTTGTCCAAGTATTTTACCAGAATGAGAAAAGTACCTTACATGTGACCTGAATTAAAAAGTAAAAATATATAGAAAGAACTGAGTTTTCCAAGGTATTGTTTTGCTTAATTACGAGGTGCAAAAATATTTTTAAAAGAACCCACACTCCCTCCAAATATTCCATTTCTTCTATCCTAGTTAAAAAGAACCTCCAAATATCTGGTTTAGTGAAGAAAAGATAAAATCCCATTTGCTGAACCCACCGTGGGTCTAATTGGAGTCTAATTTCTTACATGTAACATGAAGACTTCATAGAGATATAACCAAAAAGACATATTAAAGTTTGACACTAGGATTCATAGGTGGTTTGAGACTCAAGTAAGGCATAGACCATGGAAGTGTGTCCATTGGGTAATTTGCATTTCCATCATTCATTTCCTTTCTTCTGGGAACATAAACTGAATTTTACTCTAAGACTTATTTGCATACAACATGGCAAATTTCATAAAAGATTTCAGTCAAGGTGCCCTGTCTCTCCCTGAGCAAGAGACTCAGACCAGTGTGGTTGTACTTCTCGTGTCTTAGTGAACTGCAAAGAACTCTCTTAATGCTGAAGATTAAATGAGAATGCTTAAGGGTGAGCTCTGAATAGGGTACCACAAAGGAGGAAAGAATTGAAGCATGAGATTCTCTGGAAAATCTCTTGAGCTGACCAATGCTCCAGTGAGTTTTCCCTCTGCTCCTAAAGCACATTTGGTTTACAGTTCTTTGCAACGATAATCATATCGCCCAAGAAATGCATGCTGGCTTCAATTCTGCCTGTGAGAATCATACAGGAGGTAGCAAACTGAATGTTTTAAACTTTCTAATAGTAGTCACTCTGGCAAGGGTATATTATATATGCTTAATAAATGATTTATGAATATGTGGAACAGAGACTTTTTGAGATAGATGTTATCAAGATATATTTATACATGTATAAAACTGTCAAAGAATAAATCAATTAAGAATTATTTCTGGAGAGAAGGAATGACACCTTTGAAATTCAGACCCATGTCTAGAGCATAGTCAGAGATCAAACAGACCTCTTGATCAGAGGAAACAGTTGACACACAAGCCCTCTAGACACAACTAAGTAGGAGCTAAGTGTGAACCATTAAAGCCATAGGCAAACGCCAGTGCAAGAATACATATAACAATATATAGAACAACAAGGCAACACCAGAAGAAACTGCTAGTTCTACAACACCAAGACCTGAACAGAGCAACGAAGAGGAAACAGAAGGAAACGACATTAAAAACACCTTTATGAAGATTATACAAGCCTTAAAAGATGATATAAAAATTTACCTTAAAGAAATAGAAGAAAATACAAACAAAAAAATTTGAAGAGATGATCAAATTCTTGAAAGAAAACCAAGAAAAGAAAAATTAAAAAATGAAAGAAACACTCCAGGAAGTAAAAATTGAAATAGAAGCAATAAAAGAGGCATAAAATGAGGCAAAGGTAAAAATAGAAAATCTGAAGAAAAGAGCTGAAACTGGAACTATAGATACAAACATAACCAACAGAATCCAAGAAATAGAAGAGAGAATCTCTGGAGTGGAACACCTAAGAATAATAGGAATAGAAGAAGGAGAAGAATACCAGCTCAAAGGCACAGATAATGTATTCAATAAAGTCATAGAAGAAAACTTTCCCAACATAAAGAAGGAAATGCCTATAAAGATACAAGAAGCTGACAGAACACCAAACAGATTTGACCCCCACCAAAAAAAGTTTGCTAGCCACATAATAATCAAGTTACAAAACATACAGAACAAAGAA
Organism: Sigmodon hispidus; assembly: GCA_004025045.1. Classification (NCBI taxonomy): domain Eukaryota; kingdom Metazoa; phylum Chordata; class Mammalia; order Rodentia; family Cricetidae; genus Sigmodon; species Sigmodon hispidus. The sequence goes on from PVIH01013479.1 coordinate 22,303, forward strand.
AAATTTTAAGAGCTGTGAAAGGGACCAACTTACCAATAAAGGCAGACCCATCAGAATAACACATGACTATTCAATGGAAACACTGAAAGCAAGAAGGTCCTAGACAGAAGTTATACAGACACTAAAAGAGCATGGCTGGAAACCCAGACTACTATACCGGACAAAACTATCATCACTATAGATGGAGTAAGCAAGATATTTCATGATAAAGTCAGACTTAAGCAATACCTATCTACAAATCCAGCACTTCAGAAAGCATTAGGGGAATACTCCAACCTAAGGATCCCAGATACATCCAGGAATCCAGAAACAATCAATAATCCCATGGAAGAAAAGCCCAAAGAAATGAAATACATACAAGCTACCATCAAAAATAGCAGGAACTATCAATAAGTGGTCACTAATATCCGTTAATATCAATGGACTCAATTCACCTATAAAAAGATACACTAACATGATGGACACAAAAACAGAAGCCATCCTTCTGCTGCATTCAAGGTACATACCTCAACCTTAAAAACAGACACAGGCTCAGAGTAAAGGGATGGAAAAAGATTTTCTATCAAATGGCCCTAAGAAACAAGTTGGGGTTGCCCTCCTAATATCTAACAAAGTAGACTTCAAACTAAAATCAAATAAAAGAGACCAGGATGGACATTACTTATTTATCTGAGGAAAAATTGATCAAGATGGGATTTCAATCCTGACTATTTATGCCCCTAATGTAAGGGCGCCTATCTATGTAAAAGAAACAAGGTTAAAGCTCAAACCCCACATCAATTCTCACACCCTACTAGTGGAAAACTTCAAAAAACTACTTTCATGATTGGATTGGTCAAACAGACAGAGACTCAACAGAAAAGTAAGGAATCTAACAGGTTATGATGCAAATGGATTTAATACATATTTACAGAAGCTTCCACCCAAAAGCAAAGGAATATACATATTTTTCAGCACCACATAGAAATTTTTCTTTAATTGACCACATAATTGGTCATAATGCAAGCATCAATAGATACAAAAAAAATGGAAATCATCACATGTATCATATCAGACCACCAGAGCCTAAAGTTAGAGTTCAACCACATCAAAAATCACAGAGTGCATACCAACTCATGGATACTAAACATCACTCAGCTGAAACACCTCTGGGTCAAAAAGAAATTGAGAAAGAAATCAAAGTCTTCCTAGAATTTAAGGAAAATGAATCCACAACATACACAATGAAACCAGCCTTAAGAGGAATATTCATAGCACTAGATGCCTACATGAAAAACCTAGAGAAATCCCACACTAGAGAACTAACAGCACAGTTGAAAGTCTTAGAATAAGTAGAAGCAAACTCACCTAGAAGGAGTAGACAGCAGGAAATAATCAAACTTAGAGCTGAAATCAACACAAAAAGAACAATACAAAGAATCAATGATTGAAAAAATTGGTTCTTTGAGAAAGTCAACAAGATAGATAAACCCTTTTCCAAACTAACCAGAAAGCAGAGACAGAGTATCCAAACCAACAAAATCAGAAATGAAAAGGGGGACCTAACAACAGACCCCCAGGAAATCCAGAGAATTATCAGATCATACTTTGGAAATCTATATTCCACAAAAATGGAAAACCTAGAAGAAATGGACAACTTTCTGTCCATTTACCAAACTTAAATCAAGATCAGATTAAATATCTAAACACCAAAGGAAATTGAAGCTGTCATTAAAAGTCTCCCAAATTAAAAAAAAAGCCCAGGCCCAAATGTTTTCAGTGCAGAATTCTACCAGACATTTAAGAAGAGCTAATACCAATACTCTTCATAATGTTCCATGCAGTAGAAACTGAAGGAATATTGCCAAACTCTTTTCATGATGCCATAATTACCCTAATCCCCAACCACTCAAAGATGCAACAAGAAGGAGAATTACAGACTAATTTCTCTCAGGAATATTGATGCTAAAATTCTCAACAAAATACTGGCAAACCATATACAAAAGCATATAAAAAATATCATCCACCATAATCAAGTAGGCTTCATTCCAGACATGCAGAGATGGTTCACGATACAAATAATTGAGAATGTCATCTAACATATAAACAAACAAAAGAAAAAAATGCATGATCATATCCTAAGTTGCTGAAAAGATATTTGACAAAATCCAAAACTCTGTTATGATAAAAGTCCTGGAGAGATCAGGAATACAGGGAAAATATCTAAATATAATAAAGGCAATATACAAGAAGGTGACAGTCAACATCAAACTAAATGGGGAAATACTCAAAGCAATCCCACTAAAATCAGGAACTAGACAAGGATGTCCTCTCTCTCCTTATCTATTCAATATAGTTCTTGAAGTTTTAGCTAAACAATAAGAGAACAAAAGGAGATTAAGGAGATACAAATTGGAAATGAACAAGTAAAACTATCTCTATTTGCAGATGGTATGATTGTATACATAAGTGACCAACAAAATTCTACCAGGGAACTTCTACAGCTGACAAATACCTTCAGCAATGTAGCAGGATACAAGATAAACTCAAAGAAACAATTAGTCCTCCTATACACTAGAGATAAATGGGCTGAAAAAGAAATAAGGGAAACATAACCCTTTGTAATAGCTGCAAATAGCATTAAATATCTTGGAATAATTATAACCAAAGAAGTAACAGATCTATTTGACAGAAACTTTAAATCTCTGAAGAAAGAAATTGAAGAGGTTATCAGAAAATGGAACGATCTCTTATGTTTCTGGACAGGTAGGATCAACATAGTAAAAATGGCAATCCTACCAAAAGCAATATACAGATTCAATGCAATTCCCATCAAAATCCCAATACAAATTTTGCACACCTTGAAAGAACAATATGTAATTTCATTTGGAATAAAAGGAAAGCCAGTATTGCCAAAACAATTTTACTAAACAAAAGAACCATAGGAGGCATCAACATCCCTGACTTCAAGTTATACTATAGAGCTACAGTGGAAAAAAAAACCCAAAAAACAAAACAAAACAAAACAAAAATAGCCTGGTACTGGCATGAAAAGAGACTTGTGGATCAATGGAATCAAATTGAAGATCCCAGCATTAACTCAAAGAACCTATGAACACCTAATCATTGACAAAGAGGCCCAAAATATTCAATGGAAAAAAGATAGCACCTGTAACAAATGGTTTTGGCATAGCTGGATGGAAATGTGTAAAAAAATGCAAATAGATCCGAGCCTATCACCCTGCATAGAACTCAAATTCAAGTGAATCAAAGACCTCAACATAGATGCAGCCACACTGAACTTGATAGAAAAGTAATTGGGAAATACCTTCCAATACATTTGCACAGGTGACCACTTCCTAAATATAATGCCAGTTGCACAGATACTAAGAACAACAGTCATTAAGTGGGACCTCCTGAAACTGAGAAGCTTCTGTAAAGCCAAGGACATAGTCAATAAGACAAAACGACAGCCTACAGAATGGGAAAAGATTTTCACCAACTCTACAAGTGACAGAAGACTGATGTCTAAAGTACATAGAGAACTCAAGAAACTAGAGTCCAAACGTTGAATAATTCAATCCAAAAATCATGTTGAGAACAAAAATGGGAATTCTCAGCACAAGAATCAAATGGCTGAAAGGCACTTGAAAAAGTGCTCAACATCTTTAGCCATCAGAGGAATGCAAATGAAAACAACCTTACACCTGACAGATTGGCTAAAATAAAAGACACAGATGATAGCCAATGCTGGAGAGGTTGTGTAGCAAGGGGAACACTCCTCCATTGTTGGTGGGAGTGTAAGCTTGTTCAGCCACTTTGGAATGCAATATCGTGGTTCCTCAGAAAACTGGCAATCAAAAGGAATCTTCCCAAGGATGCAGCAATGGTTTTCTGGGTATATACCCTAATGATGCACATTCACACTTCAAATACATTATTTCAACTATGTTCATAGTGGCATTATTTGTAATAGCAAGAACCTGGAAACAACCTAGATGCTTATCAACTGAAGAATGGGTTAATAAACTGCTGTATATCTACACAATGGAGTACTACTCATCATTAAGAAAAAAAGCAATATCCTAAAATTTGCATGCAAATGGATGGATTTGAAGAATATCCTCCTGAGTGAGGTATCACAAACCCAGATTGAAAAGCAGAGATTGTACTCACTCATTAGTGGACTTAAAACAAAAAAGAAAAAAAAAAGCTAAGCATGTCCAAGCTAAAGACCACAACCAATGAACACCTTGGAATCTGAAACACCTTGATCCAGTACCTTGGAGCCCATTCCCTCCAGAAGAACACCTGACCCATTATTGATGTTGGGTGAGAAAAGCAGATCCATCTGGAGTGGATGCTGAACTAAGCCACATTGGGACCTTGGGACCCCCTGCCCCTGCTGGGTAGGAAATAAAGAGATGGCGAGAAGAGAGAATGACTGAGAGTGTTGGGAGGGATAAGGGATTTTGAACAAGGGGATACATGGATAAAAAATGAGACATTAATCATAATAATAAAAGAAAAAGAAAATTTTTTTCTGAATGAATGTATTGATCAAAATGTGACCTAATTAATTAACAGACAGTAATACCACTAAAAATGTTTCTTTAACTTGCATACATAATGGGAGCATTATTATGGGCACACAAATGTAAGAGCTAACAATTCTGACTCTAGAATTTGGGGCAGCAGGATCCAGTAGAGCTAGAAAACAGGCAAGTGTAGTCATTTGTGCATTTATCAGATGCTCTTTTGTAGTAGCATTTTGGAGTTTGTCTCCATGAGTGATATGTACTAGCCTTGGAAGCACTAGCCTACTAGAGACTGGCTTGTAGCAGTTTTGTGATCTTCAAGGAAACTATGAGGGAGAAGAAAAAAATGAACACAATTACCTTAGTTATGTCAGACTTTCATTAAAAGTACAATAAACTTGTTGGTTTATAACAACAATAAACTTGTTGACTTCCACAGCATGCTAGTAAGTCAAAGGACAGGGTGTTGACATACTTGGTATTTTCTGAGGATAGACTTTCTGGCTCATGAGTGTTTTTTCTGTGCTAACAAGTGCCAGTGGAATATCAAATGTAGAATATCTTCAGGACTTTTTATAGAAGTGTTGATACTTTCGGTGAATTCTGCCCTAATTCCAAAACCATCTTCCAAATTCACTTCTTAATGCCATACTTGCGGACTGGATTTGAGCATAAGAATTGCAAGAGGAGAGGGTATTTGGTTTACAGAGTAAGCCTTTAAACAGTGGAAAAATAACTTGATATAATTGCTGAAAAGAATTGTGTTCTTTAAGGAATTAAGGTAATGGTGGAGACATTACTTTGTAATAGCACCAGTATGCTCAGCTCAGTTAATTCAACTCAACTGCATTGTGAAAATGAGAGTAAGATTTAGCATTGATGTTACTAGTAAAATACTGTTACTTTACTAAAATGATAACATTAAAGTAATGACAGCATGCTAATGAGACAGCAGTTAAAATGATAAACCATAAGGTTAATGCTAGGTACAAAAGATCAACCACAGTGTAGTTCATTAAGCGAACCACTCCTGCCATGGAGGAGACCATGGTAGAAGAGGTTCTATTGATGTAGGATGAATTAGTTATAATGTATGAGTATAGCTCATATAATTTGCTTTATATCCTCCTTCAAGCAATTTTAATAGTGATTCTATTGTTTGTATTTTTTTTCAGGCAAAAGCAGCTGCTACATCAGGGCTCCATGGTAGAGTACCATCTTGATGTGTACAAGGTTCTAGGTTCAATCACCAGAATAGTCAGTTGAACAAATAAAATGTCCAGGTAACAGAGATAGAAATGTGGTCAGTTACATTAAATCACTCTCCATAAAAGGTAGAGCTGACATTCATCTATCCCCAGAGTATAAGGATATTGTTTTCTCCTGTATATATTAATTTAAAAAAATGATATGTTTGTTAGTGTGTGGGTTAGTGCTCATGGAATTCAGAAGAGGATATTAGGTCCATGGAGCTAGAGTTACAGGCAATTATGAGATGTCTGATATGAGTGTGGCCAAGCCAACTAAGGTCCTCTTCAAGAACAGTATGGGTTCTTAACCACTGAGCCATCTCTCTGATCTTTAGAGTCTAAGGTTTAGTTATAGAACTACAGCTAGGGTATTTGGATAAGAAGTAAACATCTGATGCAGTAGACCAAGAAAATCAGATTACTGTATGCTTCTCATGTGTTGAAGAACCAAGAAGGCCAAAAACAAACACACAGAAAGGACAACTTCTCTTTCTCATTTCTGAGGAACTGGGCTGTCCATCTTATGATTTCTAATGTGAAAGTCCTTTGTTCCTAGGCTTTCCTCCTGAGAGTCTCAACACAGGCTCATCTGCATCTCAGGTTTCTGACCAAGAGTGAGTCAGTCCTAGCTCATTCTAATGTGATGCAGAAGAATCCTGTAATGTTATGATGTGCTGTTGGTACAAATGGCACACACACTTTTGATAGGTACATGGTGACATGGTTGCCTAGGTGACAGCATTCTTTATCCACTGAATTTCACTCTTAATTTTATAACAGTTTATTCCCATTTGGATGAAGAGTTGAAATATTTTAAGAAAAATACGGCAGCCAAGCGATTGTTCTGGTTGGTTCTTTGTTTATTTATTTATTATTGTTAGTATATATGGAGGAGGTATGACATCTATACTTCAGTGTGCATAGAACAGTCAGAGGGAACAGTTTTCAGGAATTTGTTCTCTTCTACGCTAGGTTTGTAGGGATTGAACTCAGGTTGGAAGGCTTGCACAGCAAATGCTCTTACATTCTGAGTCATCATGCTGACTGTGGCTTATTCTTTTTAATGAGGACTAGTAAGTCCATAAGGACCATCTTATTTTCAGCTCAGAGATCATCACACAATCACCATTCCTTCTCATCCACCTCACCTTTAGGAAGATAATTTTATGGGTAAAGATCCTGGGTGACATGTTTCTTGTAATTCAGATTATTCTGTGCTTACCATTGAATGGCTGACAGGAGTTTAAAGTTATATGAGTAGAATACTATATGAGACTTGGGATACTCTTTTGGGATGATCTGCAGTGGTGTAATAAATATAAGCCCAGGGAAGAACTTTAGCTCTGGAATAAGTAATGGGAAGACATTTGACTCAATGAAAACATGTATTGGAAAATGCTTTAATAACCCTACTTACAGCTTAAACATGTCTCACGCAGAACTTTATATACAAAGAAGGGAAGAAATAAAATAGGGACAGAAAGCCATCCCAGAAACGTCGCACTTACTCATCTTGTGAAATAAGGCTCTTTATTTTGTCACTTGTTACTGTACTGTCAGCAAGAGGCAATGACCTAATTCTGTCTTCTGTCTCTCATCATTGGTAGCAGAGGAGATGCACTTTTGCTGTGTTAATTAAACTCATTCTTTATCTATTGAAACTAAAGGGACACTTTTCTCTATTAATTTTGATTATATAATTTGCTGCTAATACAAAATCCCTTCTCCCAGTTGCATAATATTTTGAAATGGGCAATAAAATATGCCCAAATAGACACTCAGATTTGAAAAATCAGAAATGTTTTTCAGTCCCTAAAATATTTCTGTGTGTCAGTGACAACTTGTAAATGCTGGGATGTATTCATTGTTCCACTGTTTCCTCAAAGATAAAGCAGTCCATAAAATGTTACAGGGGCTTTATTTCTCTAATGCAGAATAACCTCTGTTACCTTTTCATTTGGAAAAGGAAATAAGACCATAAGTTATATTTTGAAGCAAGATGTTATAACCAATTAGGGAATACAATCAATTAGAGAGAAATGTTTATTAGCACAAGATTTTCTTTTATCTACTACCAAAAAATGTTGAAATGCTCCTCTTTCTACAGTTAAGAAAGAGGGGTAACATAATCTGCAGGCATCTTTGAGTAGGTAGAGGTTTTGACAAATGAGAAAATGAAGGTTCAGTGAAGGTAAAAGAATTCTTTAGTTTACCCAGCTGGTAATGGAAAATGGAGATGAAATAATACCATTTTAGTTCCCAGTACAGCTTTGGTTTTTTGTGCATTTAATTATAAAGCACTTGTCTGTATTGCAGAATAACTGCCGAAGTGGGGGTCAACTTTACCCTCTAGATGGACATTACACATAAGGAAAGACACATACTTGTTTTCTCCCTTCTATGTGAAGGACCTTCTAGTGCTTGTGACATCGAATTAAGCATCTGTCCCTGCTGTCAGGAGGCTTAATCCTCTGTAATTTTGTTGCAGTGACTGCACATTAAGAGTTGTTACACAATGTACTCATCCCTCAAAGGCAGGGCTCCCCAGAAATCAGAGTGTGTTTCAGTGACTCCGTAGGCGGTAGCTTTGCTCGCTGCTTTCAGTATTATACCTGCTTCTAGTTGTAAAGGTTTTCATTTGAATGCCAGACTTTATGATACACTTTCCACAAATCAATTTGTGTTTAATTGGTCTCTCATTACCTTACACAAAGCTTGATAAATCAATTAATAAACTTATTAGATAACTACCAAGGGCTTGGCCACTGTCAGGATTTTATTGAGACACCATGGTATACATTTTTACTCAGTAAAAGTATAGATCAGGAATTCTGAAAGACTAATTTGGATGATATTAATAAAAAGGAGGAGTTACATAGGTAGATGCTTTTGTGGAATCAAGTTAAATTGCTTCCTAACTGTAAGACATTTCAGGGTCTTCAGTATGCTAATATGGATCAGAATCCTTCCCATAGGGGACATTATATGCAATTTTTTTCCAGATGTAATGGTCTTTTTGAAGCTACTTTCTAGAGAATATCTGAAAGGGCTAATATTTCTTTGAAGATACTTTGATATGTTTTTCCACAATTTGAGGAAATATATTCACTACAGTGAAACTTTATCTAGAACATCTATATTTCTTAACTTTTATGGTCTTGTATACTAAAATCCAAAATGACTTCAGAATGTGCCTAGCTCAAAAGTGGTATCCGATAAATGGATATATTTAAGGGAACCAATTTCCAGAACAATTTTTTATTTCCACTTTAAATGTGTATGTTTTTATATATATGTAATATATTTATATATGTATGTATGTATATCCATGTATGTGTGTATATACATACATATATAAAAATTATTCTCCTAACTGACCTGTGAGGGAATATCATAATTTTAATGAACTCTATTGCTTTTGATAACATGGCTTCTGACACTTTATAAAACATTCTTATCTTTATTGTTTATATTTATTTCCTAGCACATAACCAAAGGGTGGGAGCCTCATTCTTTCTTCAGGAAAAGAGGCTTGAATAAAAAGGGGATTTTTCATAGTATTGATAAAAATTTTGCATTTATAAATAATTACTTTTCTCAAAAAGCAGCTGCCCTGTATGAAACCCAAATACAGTGTGTAATGAATATATGTCAGTTTAAGAAAAGATGCAGCAGTATTTATAAAAATACAATGCTCTTCAATTCAGTATTATTGAAAATTTTTATTACTCAATTGCCAGTTGGCTCATGGCTCACTACAAAAATTTTAAGTTCAATTGCTTCAGGACATTTTTGGCAAATTAAAAGAAATTATGAGACCTGCTATGATCAAATTCTCATGCCCATATATTTACTTAAGTGAAAAAAGTTGCTGAGCTTAAATATTTGAAAGTGAAAACAAGTGATGACATTATCATGATGATAGTATTTATGGCCATGGTAGCATATGGGCTGGTTTTGTGTGTCAACTTGGCACAGGCCTGATACCTTAGAAGGGAAAGAGCCTCATTTGAGGAAATGCCTCCATGAGATCCAGCTGTAAGGAAGACATTTTCTCAATTAGTGATCAATGGAGGAAGGCCCAGACAATGGTGGATGGTGCCATCTCTGTGCTGATGGTCCTAGGTTCTATAAGAAAGTGGGCTAAGCAAGCTGTTGGAAAATAAGCTAGTAAGTAACTCTTCTCCATGGCCTCTGCATCAGCTCCTGCCTCCAGGATCTTGTCCTAATTGAGTTACTGACCTTCCTTCCATGATGAACAGAAATGTTTAAGTATAAGCCTAATAAGCCCTTTCCTCCTTATTTTGCTTTTGGGCTGTGGTATTTTATCAAGCAATAGAAACCCTAACTATGAGCGGTAGTAAATAAGAAATTGTTGGGTATGTGGACTATATGAAGGACTAACACCTGATGAATCCATCTAATTTAGAGATTATGACATGATACTACTTATCAGTAGTTTCATGTGGGAAATATTATGCCCTAAAGCATCTCTAGTTGTGACTCAGAATGAAAAGTATTTTGAGCCCTTGCAGTTTATGGTCAGTAGATATTTGTAAATTTACCTCCCAATTTGCATACATATTTTCTGTTATATTAGTGAGTGTCTCAGTAGTCAAAGTAGACCCTTGTTTCCAAAATGCTTTTCTTTTCCCTCAGGGCAATATTGTTTTGCTGAGATCTTTACAGAGTAACCTGACAGTTTAATTTTTAAAACATGTTATTACTCAAAGCATTCCAAAAATAAAGCCATGTTTACTATTTACCTACAATAAGACAGTCACTCTGAGGAGTTACTGGGGATCCCAGCACTTAATACAGGTTGTAAAAGATTCAGATTAAATCCTACCTGTAATTTTGTACTTTAAATCATGCTTTGTACATTTTTGTGATAATTTGCCACTATTATCTTCTATTTGTTATAAACTAAATTTGATAAATTTTTTGAGGCAGGCTTTCTCTGTGTAGACCAAGCTATCCTACAACTTACTCTGTAGACAAAGCTGGCCTCAAACTCACAGAAATCCACCTGCCTTTCCTTCCTAAATGCTGAGATTAAAGGTGTGTGCCAACATCACCAAGCTAAACCATGATAATTTTTATGTAATTGTATAGATGTACCTGTTTTCTCTGAAGTAATCTTGAAGTGCAAATGAGCTAAAAATATTTGAAGATTGCTGATTAATGACATAATGTATGGGGACCAGTTCTCCAATATGGTTCTTCTTTTGTACTTTTTATGTGCAATTTATTTTTGCATGTTTTAGTTGTTCTTGGACTTTTTAAAAGCTTTTAATGTATCATCTTCTATGTTACTTTTGGATTTATCAACAGATAATTATGTCTTTTTTTTCCTTTTTTCTTTTTTAACAGATTTTGTCTCAAGTTGATTTGTAAAAACAGCATAGGTTCTTGATCATCTGCAATAGTGTGTAGGTGTGTCAAGCCAGTCCAACTGTCTTCACATTGGCAGACTGAAAACTTCTCTATGGGTCCTTCACAGGGGCCCAGTCACCTTTGGGAGTGTGAGCTGGAGCTGAGGCTGCTGCCTTGGTTTGAACCTTGGTCTTTGGTTGGCAGGGTCTACGGCCCTTGGCCATAGAGCCTTGATCTTCTTCCCAAGCTTGGGGTGAGCGATGAAAGCAAGTCGGGTGAGTTTGTTGCTGGGGCCCTTTGGCATCTTGGGCTGAACCAATTTGAGCTTCACCAGGGCCTTGATGGTCTCTGCACTTTTCTCCTGGCCTTTGCACTGTTTGCCTGCATCTTCTTCAGGCCTTTCTTGTTGTGCTTCTTGGAACAGTGCATGTTCCTTGGGAACTTGGGGTCGATCCCCTTAGAGATTCGTATCTTTGTGACCGGGGTTTCTTGATACCATTCCTGTGCCACTTTGGGGATTGGTTGTGTGTGGTGTGGTTCTTGGACTTAGTCATGTGTGAGCAGTAACTGGCAGCTCCCAAAGCACGTGAGACTGGAAAAGAAAGAGGTTAATTATGTCTTTCTTAAACTGGTGTTAATATGAACTTTCTAGAACAAAATAAAGTCATATTTCATCTATATAATGAAGGTCTATTACCACCAAAATTTTATTTCACCATAACATCAAAGCTAAGGAAATTGGCTAAATTACTACAACAAACTCTCAAATATTGTTCAAGTGGTTTTCAATATATGGACATAATTTACAAAAAATAGAAAGTAAAAAATATAATCCTACTAGCAAATGTAGATGCAGCACTCAAATTCTACCAATTACTTTATTGATCTCTGTTTTGTCTATAGTCCAACAAGAGACACATTACTTGTTGATTTCAGTTGTTATATTGCCTTAGTGATAGTTCCTGAGTCATTTTTCTCTCTTTGGTGGTTTGAACTATAAGAAGAGTACATTGCAGTTATCTTGTAGTAAAACTGCACAATTTTTCTGTATAATTAAATCCATGCTATACATTTTTGACTGAAGCCACATAAATGATGCTGTGTGCATCTCACAGCAGTCACTGATGTCACTCTGCCCCAGTACTGGGGAAGCTTGTTTTTAACACTTAGTCATAGGTCTGGCACCAGTCTTCTCTGTTAAAAAGGTTAAAATATTGTGTTCTTTGTTTATACAAACACAACTTTGATTTATAAGTAAGATTCTATTTGGGACTTCATATTTACATTTAAATGTGTGATTATTAATTTTGAGGCTATAGGGTTAAATCCTAGGGTCTTATACATATAGGGCCAACACTCTCCTCCTTAGCTATATGTCCATTTCTTTTCTTGCTAACCCATCAACATGTATGAAATCACAGCATACGACAATTATCATTCATCTTTGACTTCACATTTTTAGAAATAGTCATAAAATAGAACTCTATCTGAACTTTTATGGTGAATCTCTGCCAAACTACACATATAGAATTATAGCATGACTTTTTAAAGACCTTATTTGGTAAAGCAGTATATAGTTTTATTTTAAAATAGTGAATCTGATTCTATTATCTGAATCTGTATTTCTAAAGTGATTTTTAAATCTCAAGACTTGGGATTAAATTTCTGCCATAGTCTTTATTACTGTCATGAATTTTATTTCTATATCTCAATTGCATCTTTTATTAAATGACAACACTTAAGCCTGCATTTTGAACCTGTGACATTAAAAAGATAATTGTATAACTAATGTCCTACTCTTTGGGTCATCTGTGTGACAGGGTCAGGAAGATAGAAGACAACCACTAGTACATACACTCTTTACTCTTGAGGAGCCATTTCCTCTCTAAATAGATTTGTAGATGCAAATACCACCACAATTCTGAGAGTAAAGGTTTTTTTTTTTTTGCCATAACCCAGAACAGAAAGAGAGCATCAAAGATCTCTCTCTCTCTGTCTCTCTGTCTCTCTGTCTCTCTCACACACACATATGCACACGTTTTCTCTCTCTCTCTCTCTCTCTCTCTCTCTCTCTCTCTCTCTACACACACACACACACACACACACACACACACACACACACACACACACAAAGTTCCTGAACTAAATTAAATGAAGGTACATCATAGTATAATTTTCAAACTCTGGCCAAAGTCTTAGATCTCAGAGGAAATATCTCTACAGTCTTTAACTTCATGACAGCAATGCCCCTGTTTACACTACTCTGATGACTTCTTCACAGCAGTTGGAACACAATATTCAAAGGTAAAGAGAAGATCAGCTATGGTGTTACTGCAAAGTTAGCAGATCCCTTCCTGAACTGTTACTATGCAAACTCACCAATTACTGCAGTGAGGAACTCTATTTCCAAAGCTGGAGCTTCCTCACACAACCGCCATCCACACTGTGTTACTCATACTAGGCTTTATTTAAGTATTGATCTTTCATCCATGGAGAAGAATACTTCCATGTATTTCCTTAAGGTGTCCCCTCTCATTTCCCCCTTAGTATCTTATTAACTCAGATTTTATTAATTACTCAACCAATATTTATTGAGCACCTATTATGAGCCAGTCACTTCCAGGTCCCTCTGGCTCCCATAGCCGTGATTGATGAGGATAAGCTTCTAACTGTGATCTTGCCATTTAACTGTGGCATTTTCAATTGCATATGTATTATTAAATAATTCTTACAAACTGTTCAGTATTATAAAATATTAAGTTATATTAAAACTTTGGTTTTGTTTTTATCTCCAGGATTACTAACAAGATGCCCTCCCTGATACAGATAATGATCAGGTAGATAATGAGTGGATGCATAATTGTACCTACAAATCCTATTTTAGATGAGACCCAGATATAATTTTATTGTAACTAATGAACATTATTGTATTCAATAAACCCCAAGCATCAACTATGTGTAATTTTTTCCAGCTTCTGTTCCTGTAATGAAACATGGCCATTTTTCCTGTGTTTAAGTGATAGATGCACATGGCTACAGCCTTAGACTTAGAATACTCTGTATTCATAGCCTTGAAAAGAGCAATCGAGGTTATTCTGGGAACATGACTCTAGACCAATTACTCAAATCAAGAAATTTGTTTCTGAAATTGGTTTTTAAAGGCATATTATTTTAAATGAAGAAAAAGATTGAAAATTTGAAACAATCATTTACTTTTGGGGTAGAAAGCACTGATCTCATGTTCTGTCAATTTTGTTTTATTGCCAGTGAAGGCCTATTTGAGTAGAACAGGACTGAGGTGAGAGCCACTTTTGAAAAATCACTGTGAAGCAGAGGTCGACGGTGAGTGGATGTCTATCTAGGCTGAACTGTTTATTCCTCCCTTAGAGATTTGGCCTTCCTAGATCCTGCTATTTCTTAGTTTATAATCTCCAAAGACATTATTAATAACAGAGCCCTTAATTGGCAAAGAAATCATTGCCACTATTTTTCACATCTGAAATCAAAATCTAATAGACTTAAGTGGGTGTGAGTAAGTTATTTAAGCATGTTGATTTGCTGTGTGTCTGTGCAGGATGCTGTGGTTGCCATGGAATCCCTGCCTGATTCCTGTGAAGGTAGAGCTGATTGAATCTATAAAAAGAGGAACGTGGAAAATATGTTTATAAAATCCACTTTGGATGGAATTGTTACAGTGATCCAATCTGCATGTGTGTTTTATTTTGTTTCAGTCCACATTCCTTTATTAAATGTTTGTTTAAGTAGATTTTTAGATAGCTGGATACTTGACTGAATCTCACTCAAATAATGAGTTATTAAATCACTGTGCTTAAGGAAGTGAAGTGGGAATGAAAGACAGCTTTTATATTATCATTTATGTGTGTATTTCTACCTGTTAGAATATGTGATATCCTGAAAACTTGGGTATTAGTGGATGATTTTAAATCCAATGAAATGTGGGACTGTAGCAATTCTATTGCTGTTTTATATACCAGTGATATGGGATTCAGGTAGAGCAAATAATCATTCCTCTTCCCTGCCTCCCATATGTCTAAATGGCAGGGTTACTTATTTTAGGTTTAGAATTAAGATTTCTGAGATTCAGACTGAATTCTATCATTATCTATGGACCTTTGGTAAATCGTTCTTCCTTTTTTTTTTATTTTCAATATCTTCAGCATAAAATCTCAAATTGGACAGGATTTCTCTGAAGGTTAGTTCCTGGCAGCCATTTTGTGTGTGTGTGTGTGTGTGTGTGTGTGTGTGTGTGTGTGTGTGTGTGTACAATTGGCATCTGTTAGGTGGCAGAGTACTTTCAGGCAATATAGCTATTTTTAACCTTATATTTAATAGAATTTCTATTTTACCCAAGTCCAATTTTCTGAAATTAAAAGAATAGCATTGAGTATTTCCCCTTTTACTCACAAATTCATTCTTTGCAGATAAAGCATATGTGTGTGGGGTGGGGGTAGAACTCCATACTGAAGTCAAACTAGGCCTGAACCTGAACTCTGACACCTGTAACCTGACTATGAGAAGGTAATTTCTATCTTACAAATAGATTCAATATTTGGGAAAAGGTTTCAGGAAAAGAGGGCCTTATAATGAGAGGGTTTTCATGTACTTGGGTATTAATTGCTGTGTAGGAATCAAGTTTTCAGGTCCATTGGGAAGCAAGCATACTTTTGTTTATACAAACGTGTCAGAAATTCACCTGGGCAAAGACTATTGGCTCATTTTCTTGAACTGGCTTCCTAAGAAACAGGCTTGATAATAAAGAGTTGCATAGTCAAGTGTTATTTGAAAGTGCTCCAGGACAGAGACTGAATGCAGGGAAGACAAATTAGAACAAAGAGTGTTGCTGACCTGCTGTGTTTATGCAGCTGTATCCTTAGTGGGTCCAACATGGATTGATGAAGCTGAGATGACCCTTGAAGTATGGCCCAGATTGTGACAAGTGGAGTGAAGTTTTCTAACCAATTATTAACCAGACACTGACTATAGTGAGTGAGCCTCTGGTGCACAGGTTCTTGGAGGTGAAGGTCCAATGATTGACAACTGGGAATAAATGTTGTCATGGAATAAATGTATATGCCTCCCCCAAAATCATGTGATGAAATTGCGAAATTAAGGGTAATACTATAAGGAAGCAGAACTCAAAAAAGAAACTATATTATGAGTGTTGGGTCCCATGTGAGTGAGATTCATTCTTTTATAAAAGGGAACACAAAGCTATGTTTTCTTATATCATGTGAGAACAAGAAAAAGATAATTATTCTGAAACCATGAAGTAGGTCTTTAACAAATGTTCCAGGACTTTGATCTTGAACTTCTCCTGTCTATTATTTAAACCACAGTCTAGTATGCCTTAGTAGGTCAGACGCCTGAGAAAAGTTTCTTGGACCTTTGAAAAAAATATGGGCAGAATACAACCCTAACAATTGGACTTAATCATATCTGTCTTAAATAGAATGTGAAATTAATAGGTTTAATTGTCTCCAAACTAGAACATTCTATTAAAGTTAGAAAACTTATCTGTGCTAGGCTTTTTCTTTTAGGCCACCAACCATCTCCCAAATCATGACATAGAGACTTCTTATTAGTTGTGAATGCTCAGCCTTATGTTAGCTTTTATGTGAATCCATTTCTCTTCATCTACCTTTTGTCTCCAGGCTTTTTACCTTTCTTTCCTTCTTTATATCTTACTCTCATTGCTTTTTATGTGTGGTATGCAGCTGCCTGGCTTCTGGCTCTGGATGTGTGCCTCTGATTCTGCTTCATTCTCTCCTTTGTCTATCATTCCTTTTCCAGCCTAGATTTCTCCTATTTATTTTCTCTGCCCACCAGCACCACCTATCCCTCTCTTGCCCAGATATTGGCTGACTAGCTTCTTATTAAACCAATCAGGTGCTTTAGGCAGGCAAAGTGAAATAGCAACACATCTTTACATAGTTAAACAAATGCAGCAGAAACAAATGTAACTCACCTTAACACAGTTAAAGAAATATTCCATAGCATAAACAAATGTAACACAATAAATATAAATTTTATATTAAATAATATTCCAGAACACTTATTCCTATAGTAAATTATATTACATATCATAAAGCTATAAGGTCTATTAATACCTGCTCAAAAGGAACCTCTGTTCTCATCTTATTTCTTCACAACATTCTACTTAATCATACTATCAAATGTCAACATGTATAGCCAGAGTTTGTAAAACATTCTTTGTGAGAAGCTGATGTCAAACTAAACTATGAGAGGAACCACTGTTTAATAGCATCAGTGTTTAAAAACTTATTTTTTTATTCATCCTTGAACAGGAAGTTATTTACACATAAGCTGTAATGATTTGATTATAAAATTTCTCTCACAGGCTCACATGTTTAAACACTTGATTCCCAATTGGTGATTTTATTGCTAATTGTCATATAGCCTTTAGGTACCATGCCTAGCTGGTGTATATGTGTCAGAGTGTGGGCAGGGAGCAGACATGTCCAGACATGTCCCATCTCTGCTTCCTGAATGCTGACACATTGTAACCAGCAACCCTACCCCTTTCTCTCATACCTGTGAGCTGTCTCCATCACCATGCTTCCTTTTTTAAAAATATTATTTACAAACTGTTTGGCCTATGGCTCAGGCTTATTACTTGCTAACTCTTACTCTTTTTTAAATTATGAATAAAGTCATATTTTTTCCATGTATATCCTTGTTCAAGCTCCCTTCCCCCTCCTGCCCCTTTCAGTCACTCTCTCTTCTCCACAACACTTTATCTCCTCCCCAGCAAGGGCAGGAGGTCCCAAGGTCCCAATGTGACTTAGTTCAGCTTCTACTCCTGGCAGAACCACTTTTCTCACCCTAACATCAGGACTGGATCAGGTGTTCCTCTGGAGAGAGTGGGTTCCAAAGTGCCGGTCCAAGGTATTTCAGATCCCAAGCTGTTCAGTGGTTGTAGTTTGCAGCTTGGACATGCTTAGCTTTTTGTTTAAAGTCCACTAATGAGTGAGTACATCTCCTGCTTATCTTTTGGGTTTGTGATACCTCGCTCAGTAGGATATTCTTCAAATCCATCCCTTTGCCTGCAAATCTTAGGATATCATTTTTTCTTACTGGTGAGTAGCACTCCATTGTGTATATGTACCACAGTTTGTTAACCCATTCTTCAGGTTAGTGGCATCTAGGTTATTTCCAGGTTCCTGCTATTATGAATAATGCTGCTATGAACATAATTGAGCTAATGCCTTTGGAATACATATGTGCATCTTTAGGGTATACACCCAGAAGTGGTACTGCTAGGTCCTTGGGGAAATTGATTCCCAGTTTTCTGCCATATTGCATTCCAGAGTGGTTTAACAAGCTTACACTGCCACCAGCAATGGAGGAGTGTTGCCGTTGCTCCCCAACTTCTCCAGCATTGGCTGTCCTCTGTGACTTTTATCTTAGCCAATCTGACAGGTGTCAGGTGGTATCTCAAAGTTGTTTTGATTTGCATTTATCTGATGGCTAAAGACAACATGCTTCCTATACCATGAGAGACTGCATAGTCTGAAACTGTGAGCCAAAAAAGTCCCTCATCTCATGAGTTATATCAATGAGAAACATAATCTGATAGAGAGAAAGACACTGGGAAGGAAAGTTATTGCTGTGATAACTGCACTGTGTGCTTCCGAGGCTTGGAAACTGATTTGTGAGAAGAATGCCAAAGAATTTAGAGCTTTAAAGTTCTAGGCAACAATAATTAGTACTTAATAAGACATATTGGAACAAGGGGAAGCAGAAGCTCTACAGTGGTCAGAGTAGTGGTTGTTCTTGTTACAGCTTAAAAAAACATCTGAGAGCTTGGGCCTGCATCCTGAAATTTTGGTTAAGTTTGAGTTAAAAAATAATAGACTAGCTTGTTTTGTTAAAAAAAAATTAACGATGATATTACATGTAAGATGCAGCATGGTTATTGCTCACTGTGTTTAGAGAGGCTTTTAGCATGAATTCAGAGAGGAAGTACAACAGACAGATTTGACAATTATGCAGTATGTCAAAAAGAAAAGGATAAACTAAAAGTGTAAATAACATACAAAACAAGTTTAGATGCAGTGGACAAATGCTAAATAGTTGGCCCCATTAAGAAGAAACCTTGATCTTTGCACACATACATTAAGAAAACTGTTTGGAAGACTTCATGCAGGGAAGGCTCCTGCATATAAAATTGCATTCATTTAGAAGAAGAGTTCCTAAGCAAAGAGAGTCTTCAGGGCAACCTATCAATAGAGCTGTCTAGAAATATATTTTCTCCAGGTTCATGAACAGGTATGCAGAAGCCACTGCCTCTGTGGTAAAAGAGCCAGATTATACCTGAAGCCAGCATGAGCACTTGGCATCTTCCAGGTCGTGTTGGGTCCACAAGCATGCAGGATGCAGGAGTGGGGGAACCAGGGAAGCTTGAACAAAGGTACCAGAAATCTGCTGAAAAGAGAAAATATATAGTAGATCAATAATGAGAAAAATGGAGTGTCTTTGATTCTGATAGAAGTGGGTTTTTTTTTTTTTGATTTGGATTTTTTTTTTCATAGATGGGATTTTTAATTCAGGAATTAAGATGCTGGACACTCACTGTCACATAAAACTTTCAGTAAATCGGTGGCCTCTGGGTTCTGGTCTGCTGAACTAGAAGAGTAAGATTCACAGACAATGGGGGATAAGTACAGACAGGAGTTAGAATAGGCTCATAGGTGAGACTTCTGGGAAAGAAGGCAGAGCTTCCACACAGCAGGAGTAGGTGCTTCCAAATGGGATACTACCAAACCGCTAGTCTCCAGGCTTTCTACAGGGCTTACTGCAGAGACTGGGGTGAGAAGCAGGAAGGGGGATGAGCTGTTTAATCTAATTAGCCCAGCCAGGAGATGGTCCAGGTAAGTCAGAGTCTGAGTCATGGCCTTACATATAGCATTCAGACAAGATGCTCATGTAGGGAAGGACATATTGAAAACAAAACAACAACAACAACAACAACAACAAATCCTCTTCAGAGGCCAGAGAAGAAACAAGTAATTTTTGCTTAAACACTTCTGGCATATCTAGCCTTCACCAAGGGCAGTACTGCCAATGTGAACAGGGGCATTGCCAGCTTTTAGCCAAGGCATTTTCTGTTACTTTTGGGGTTTTCTACCTTAGGACTGTCTAGGTAGTGTCTATCCTCTGTTCTTATCAGGAGTCCCTGAGCGGAGCTCCTGAGGACATTGTTTCAAGTTACGAAGGTGATGGCTAAGTACCAATGTAGACCTCAGAATACTGGAAATGTAAGAAATAGGCGACATTTTCTGAGGAGAGCAGCAGGTACTGAATGGAATGATCCAAAGGAGGCCACATCTGCCAAAAGCAACCAATTGTCCAGGCCTGGGCAACCCAAGGCCAGTGGAGAACAAATAATATTATTATAAGCCCTAGATGCTGAATTTGAGGATGTTGGGTTTAGTCTTTGCCCTGCTCGATCCAGTCATTCTTTAATGATATCGCCCCCTTCCAGTGTTCCCTTTTTAGGACTGGAAATGCTTGCTCTGTGCCACTTTCCATTCGAAGTATGTATTTTTAAAATTGTTACCTCATACTTATGAAGTTATCTTCTTGACTCTCAGAAAATACATTGAATAGTGTTGAAACTACTAAACTATGGGGAAATACATTGAACAGTGTTGAAACTACCAAACTGTAGGGTTTTTTGAAATTGGACTAAATTTGTTTTGCATTATGAGATAACCACAACCCTAAGGAAATCAGGAAGAGAGTGTTATGGTTTGCTTGATTGTATGCTCTGATGTTAAAACAATTGATTCCTAGTTAGGCCTATCTCAGGAGGCAGCAGAACCTTTAGCTGGTGGAAGTAGGTTATTACTGGGTTATAGCTTGGCCTGGTTTTCTTCTTCCATGTCTACTTTCTGACTTCTGACACCAGGAAACTAGAGGCCTAACTCTCTCAGGACCATAGTGAGGAGCTTGATCCTGCCCCTGTGCCTTCCCTGTCATGATAAACTATACCCTTTCAAACAGTGAGTGGAAATGAAAGGCTTTACTCCCTTGATTTGCTTCTGTCATAGATTTGTAGCAACAACGAAAGATCACTAGTGCATATCACACACACACACACACACTTTCACACACTCTCTCACACACATACACAGACTCACACTCATGTACACATTATTGATTGGATGAATTACACTGTGTGAAATGTTAAAGTTATCTTTCTGGAGCCTGAAGAGATGGCTCAGCAGTTAAGAGCACTGGCTTCTCTTCAAGAGGACCTGGGCTAAATTTCTGGCACCAACATGGTGGTTCACCACTGTCTGTAACTAAAGCTTCAGGAGTCCCAACAACTTTATACATATTACACACACAGGCAAAACACCTGTGCACATAAAAAAATTATTTTTAAAAGTTAACTTTCTGTTCAAGGTCATATTATTTTTACCTTGATACATGCTGGTCTGGGTGTAACTGGCAACCTATTTTCCTGTCACAGACAAAAAACCAGAAATTGTATCTTTAAATGGTGTTTATTTAGAGAGCCAGCTATCTGAGACTAATGGATCACCATCCTCAAGATCTGTCTACCATTTCATCTTCACTCAGAAGGTTATACAGGGAGAAGACAGGAAGCAGTCAGTCATTTCAAAGGTCAGTAAGGCCCCTCTGGTCAAATAGTCAGTCTTATCTCTGAGATTTATGGTGTCAGAGTTTTGTCATCTCTCTGTAGTTTTAAGGGAGGTTGGGGGCTAAGCAACAAGGTTTGAGTCTCGCATTTATCCTGAGCCAGTCATTTGGATGACAGCTAGATGGAAGGTTAACTCAAAGCAGACAAAGCATTCACAGTGCAAGTGGATCGAATCTTTCCTCCAGAAAGAAATATTAATGTTTCCTTATGAAGAATATATGTGGTGCCTCATCACTGTGTCCTTATCATGGTCACTAGCTCACTCTGTGTACAAGCAACTATTCCTTTCTTTAAGAAAGCACTTCTAATGTATCTGCACACCCAATACTGTGTATGGCTCACACTTACACTTTGCTTTCAGTACCAAGCAGAGCTCTGAACACCATAAAAATCTCACTTGCTGCATTAATGACTACTCAGGAAATGTAACTAAACACGATGCCAGGAGCTGGGAACATGAAAAACAAGGATAAACACTCCCACTCTTAAGGGCTTCATATTACAGTAGATTTTTACAAAAATAAAAAATTGGGTTTTTTTTCTTGTTGTAAATAATTTTTATTATTACATATGATATATTCATTTATACTATATTATATATTAATTATATATAAATTATTTATACTATATAAATAATTTCAAGACTATTGCCTGTGATACTCCAGGAAATCTTACATAGATACAAATTGTATTGGTGATGCCTTTGCCATACATACATTATAAGTAAGCTGATAGAGTAGTTGTTATTTTGATGCTATTTTCCTTACATGTTGTTGGAAAGAAGAATTACTGGGCACTAAGAACTGGCATTCACAGTAGCCAGGAGGCAAAGTTATTATATCCATTGCTGCTCTACATTCTGTATAATTCACTGAAGATGCAGTTAAATGGGATGGGAAGATTGAGGGAACATAAATGATAACATTCTGAATTGGGTCTACCCTGCAGCAAGGTAATGAAATTCATACTCCATTGTATCTACCCTCTGGCTAGTGACAGTGTCAAAGCCTGCTAACATGGCAGCTAGAATAGTGTCTCTTCTTTAACTGTGGATTTTGTCTTCCTCCCTCTAGTTCTTCTTGAGGCAATCTCTCCTGCCTAATTCAGCTGCACTCCAGACAACTAGAACTTGACTTTGAGTTCTCAGCAGCTAAGCTACTCAAAGACAGATGGCTTAGGACTGAGAGGAGATAGAGACCTGCAGTAGTCAAGGCCAGAGGACATGCAAAGGTAAAAGTGAAGAGACAGTTTAGCTGTAGATGGCCCGTGTGAAGAAGGAAAACAAAATGATGATTATGCTTAGTTTGCTTTGATATTGTCTGCATTTCTTCAATAAAATTTATACTGTGTGCTAGCAAAAATTAATGCTGACGATTTTCCTTTGTCATTCATACTTTATAATAAATCATGACCTCTGGCTTCTTCATATCATTCAATGTCACCTCTCCCTCTCTCTAATGTGATGGAATACTTATGCCGAATTTGAAAATGGGAAGCAAAACCTCAGCAAATTCTATCTCTACCATTTCCATTTCTTACTTTTCAGAATGCTTCAGTATATTGAAAATTTTTCTCTTGCTGAGAAATTACCTTATTCTTTTGTTTTGTCTCCTTGCTTTGTGTTTATTTTGTACCTTTCAGTAATGAATCCACACCCACAGCACTCACTGTCTAAAGCTGCTTTCTCGCACACAGACTTGGAATTGTGCAGTTGTGCAGAACAACAGTTGACTTCTTTACTATGAATCTCAATCCTCCTGACAGAGCTTTTGAGTTCTTCATGTTTGTTTGACACCTGAACCTTTTTTTTTTTTTTAACATGCCCTAGTGGACCTAAAAATTTAGATATATTAAATTATTCCTCAGAATAAAAATAAAACACCAAAGAAGATATAGATGATACACCGAAACTATTGTTTAGATACAAATAAAAGCATGAAGTTGACTGACCTCATTTTAACATTACAGAATTGAATATAATTACATCTACCTATCTGTCTGTTCTTATCTATTTATCTATATCTGGCTATCTTTCTACCTATCTCCCCTCTGTCTGTCTATTACTTGTTTATTTATTGTGTGTGTGCATGCACATGTGTGTGTGTCTGTCTGACTGTATACATGCATGCTGCAGCCTATGTGCAGAGGTCAGAGAACAGTTTGAAGGAGTAGGCTTTCTCCCTCTACAATGTAGTTTCCAGGGAATCATATTCTGTTTTTTCAGGCATTGTGGTAGGCAGCTTTACCCATGGAACCATCTCACAAGCCCCACACTTGAATTTTGCTCTTAAATTTCATTTTGATGCAGGTTTGTCAAAGCCTTCCCCATCATGTGCTCTCACGTCTTCAGAGCATAAATAACCAAATCCCAAAACCTGACACCCACATTTGCTCCCTTCAAATCCCTGGCTGGCACTTTAATCCTTCTTTAAATAAGTAGTAACATATAGAAGTTTAGCAAAGCAAGGAATTTACACCAGATTTATAAATACAGCACATTCCTTGTCTTCTCAACATTGCATATCATTTTGCTCCAGTACGTTTGTGAATGTGACAGTTGTCAGCATGTGTCCTAACTCCCTTGGCCATCTTTCTTCTCCCACTGTAAGGGTGGGTCCAATTTCCAACCTGCTCTTTTCCTCTGATCCTCTTCTACTCCCCACCCCATCTCTCTTTTTAAGTCATGGCAGAAGGGAAAAATGAACAAAGGTAACTTGTTTTGTCTCTTCCATTTATGACCTAAGAAATAAATACCTTCCCAAAAGTAAACAGAAGCCTAATTGACAAAGTGGGATTTCTAAGTCTTTTCTTCATATTCCTGACCAGACATCCTTTCTCTCCTGATCAATAGTTCATCAGACTGCAAGGCTTCCGGCTCAGTGCCCTGCTGTGTTAGAACTTCTCTGAAACAGATTATGAAAGTGTCTTTTTCTGAACAAACATAATTCTCAATGTGTTTTTAGTCAACAGAACAATTCTTAAGCAGAAGTCAAAATCCATCTTGCATGCATACTCACTGTTGAATATCTTAATACATCAGCAAGGAAATGAGGTGGGGAGTAAGGAGGAACGACTTCTTATGATTCTGAAACCCTGGTAGGAGATTTGCCTTGTAATGCAATGTGAATAAGCAGAGCACAATGAAATCAATCTATTCAATCTCAAGATGATCCTCAGAGAGCTCAGCAGAACTTTGAGGCTACTACTGAATTGCCCTTCCCATCAGGTGAAAGGCATACCCAGAGAGAGCATAATAGTCACAAACTCTGGTGGTCTTGGCTCAGATGTCCACTCTGCTGCTTTTCAGCTGAGTAATATTGGGTAAGTTACTCAATCTCTATCTGACTTCTTCAAAAATTCAGAGATACAGGTAGCACCTACACCAAAGGATTCTTGTGACTTTTATCTATATTCACTGAGGGTCCTGCCAGGTACATACTAAGCTTCCATAGCTCAGGCTTATCAGACAATTTAGAAGTGTAGCAACAGTTAATCAGGACAGAAATAATCTGTGTCTAATAGAATTTTACTTTGTATCATTAGTTTATTATCAGTTAATTTCTTATTGTTGTTATCAATTATTATCCATCTCATTTATTTTTCCCACCTGAAATTTAGGAGAAAAAGTAGGTCATGGGATGCAGAGCCATAGCATAGTGATGAAGGAGCATTGAGGGGTTATCGAGGAAGTCTCACAGTGCCCTGGTTCCTCCACAGGTAAGACTTACTTGGAGCTGACAGTTCTTGGGGCTGCACAGACTGGGCTTCAGCTAGGACAGGATTGTTATTTCCAGGTGACCTGGGATGGGCCTTCTTCTACATGGAAAGTCTAGATCTGCTTTTATGTGAGAGAAACCCTGCAGTGCTGAAGTGTTTGTGCTTCTGTTCCCTCATTCTTGTTATATATTTTCAGTGTTTAATCTCTAAAGCTGGGTCACATGGTTTATATTTAGAGGATTTTTAAAGAAGCTTTTCCTTTTAAAAGAATGATCTTCTAAAAACCATTGGAAGCCTATGACAGATTGAAATGAACTGATTCAAACAGAAAAAGACTTTGGTAGTAGTTGCCCCTGGCCTCTTTTAAGTGATGGTCCTGATGGTGATGATGGTTGATGGTCATGGTACTGAAACAGGGGCTTCTCTATTTATTTATTGATCATCTGTTACTGGTTACACAGACATTCTATTGGGTGATCAATAAACATGTTAAATGATTTGATTTTAACCACAATAATGTTTTATCAGTAAGGAAAATAAATTCCAAGGCTAGTGGCTCCTACAGAATGGCATAATGAATAGTGCTGGCTATCTGCACCCCAGCCCAGGCTTCTCCACACATCAGGATCACCTCATCATCCACCAGCATCCCACTTACAGGTTGCTGCTTAGTCAAAATGCATATCCCCTTTCAGACTCCAAACACTTCTTCATCTCCTTCATGTGTCTTCTTTGCCAGCTACTAAATACATTTTTCTCAAAATTGCCCTTGTTGACTCCAAGGTATTAGGTTATTTGATACCATTTTCATTTGTGCTCTTTCAAGATGTGTTCGCAGATAAAAAAGGACCTTGCAAGGCTGCATGTTTCCAGATGAGATAATAAAAACAGGCAGCATCAGCCACTGTCTTAAAACAAGGAAGCCTCAGGGGAAAGGTTCTGGTCTCAGTTGCCTTGACCAGCTTCTTCTCCTGTGTTGCTACTGATGAAGGAAAGTAATTGATTCACTTGTCTTTTGAAGGTTTGCCAGTGCTATTTGCTACAGAGAGAAGAATCACAATTGTGTTTCCTCTGCCCATTCATCTCCTTTCAGTAACAAGATAAAGTCATATTAGCAGCCTGAAAGAAGGCAATGAAATGCATTTAGCCCAGTCTCATTTGCTTCAACAAACATAAGCAAATGATTAGTCAGGCTTTAAATGTAAAATACTGTAGAGCACATTCATAGTGCTGGGTCACCGGTTACTTCAACAGTGATCATAGTAATTCAGTACAGTTATCCTGAGTCACACACAGAGAGGAGGAACCTTATATAGAAAATGGTCTCTTAACAACTAGTAGTCATTAATTCCCAACCAGCTTGGAATCAAAACAAGGCATTCCCTATGGTTTCTGTAGTGGGTTTTTCCCACCCTCTTTCTGTCTTTATTATTTGGGAGTTTTCAGATTCTTCTGGTTATTATCTACTTGGCTTCATGCACTGGGAATTAAGAGATGGAACAAAAAATAGGAAAGGCTTTAAGTTGTTTAATTTTTTTCTTATTGATATTTAAGTGTGTGTGTGTGTGTGTGTGTGTGTGTGTGTGTGTGTATTCACATTCCTGCAGAGATCAGAGAGCAATGTAAGAGAGTTGATTCTGCCTCTTCAGGTTATCAGGCTTGTAGGCAAGCATCTTTATCCACTGAACTATTTTATCTGCTCAGTTGTCATAATCTGTTGAGTTCCATATGACTAAGAAATAGTCCTTGGTATGAGGAGAGTGTGGATTGAGAAATATCAGAGATAGAAAGTGTAAGGACCAGGTACAGAAATTTAGTGTCAGAAGGGTTCTCAGTAGATCCATAGCTAAACACCAGGCTGAGCTACTTACTGGTCCAGCTGAAGAGAGGAGAAGGGATTTCAAGAGTGGAGGGATCCAGATCATGATGGAGATACCCATGGAGTAGGTAATTCCATGCTGTTGGGAGCTCATAGACTCTGAAATAACAGGTGACAAATCTTCATGAAACAGATCTGGACCCTCTGAATGTAGATGACAGATGAAAGGCATAGGCAGTTTCTGGAGCCTCTAGCAATTGAACCAGAGTCTATCCTATGTCAATCAACTGGCTCCTTGAAGCCCATGCTTAATGGTAAAACACCATTTCTCAGCCTTGATATTTGGAGGAGAGACTCCATCTTACCTCAATTGGATATGGTAGACTGAATGAACTCACTTTGAAATGCCTTCTCTGAGGTGGAGGGAAAGGAGAGACTGGGGGAAGACTGGGATCAGCAGAGTGTGTAGGAAATTATGAAAAAAATGAAAAAAAAGAAGGGTTCTTAATGAATACTGTAGTAACTCTGAGTTTATTTCTCATAAACTTTTTATATGCCAGCAAGAAGAAGGCAAGAAACCTCTCCCTCTGAAGGACACCATTACTACAAAGTACACTTCCTCAACACTCACAACAGCATCCAGCATTAGGTTTTAGAGAACAGGACACCTGGAAACCACACCTTTGGTCAAAACATCTTGTTATTCAGCCTTGGAAAAGGGACAACTTGGACTCTTTGACTTTGAGTCAAGATGGAATAAGGTCACCCTGATGGCATCACTATGGCCCCCACACCCAAGTTTATAGTGTATTGTTATTGTTAATGCTGTTTGTGTAGATATTTTCAGTCCTTTTCTACATCTGCCACATTGATTCAAAAGCTAGATACAGTAATAAGACATGTTCTAGTGGTTACTATTTTGCTCGTGGAAATTAAGCCTTTGTGAGGACCAGCTTTCTTTCAGAAGCTTCACTCAATCTATGAAAAAAAGACCTTAATCTCCCTTTGGAGCCTCTGATAGTAACTCCTGTCTGTTCTCATTTGCTGACTAATGGAAAGAATTAAAAAAAAATTCCTTAGAATCTCAGACCTGATTTTACAATTTTATATAGCATACCCATTCTCTATGATTTAACTATTTGTTTGAATATTAGAAGACAGTTATATCTTCTTGGAAATTACTTTAATGCTATTCCAGGAAGATTGTGCCCCTTTGGCAAACAGTGTCTACCATTTTGGGCATTTGGCCTTACATATATATGCTAGCAAAGCTACTCATAAGGAGTCATAAACACTGGTGGGCTCTGTCTAATTTACCATCAGCATTTGGGACTGCTTTATAGGATGTAAAAATGTTATGTATACATGAAAACAGAGCCAAGATGCTGGCAGCCCTCCTGGTAAAGACTTGACTTTCATGGTGAACTTTTGAACCCTCACATCTATTAATTCTAAAAATAATTATTAGTGTGATTAGAGTCATGGCTTCTGGCATTGCTTGTGTGGAACTGAAGGTTCCAAACATGTATCTTCTTCATAGCCTGCTAGGGTCATGCTTGGCCCTTTAGTGATATGGAGCTGTGGTCCTTTGCAGGCAAAAGTCTCATAACACCCTGTGCATATGCTGCTTCTTTGCTTTGGGACACCCTTGTCAACTGCAAAATCCATTTCATATTAATACTTATTTTTCTAAACTTCAAATTTTGAAATATTCAATGGTTCGCAGTAGAAATTAGAATGGTAGCAAGTTGAAAATTCAGTATAACACATGTTTATTGATTATTTGTTGGTATTTGGCATTATCAAGGGTATAAAGACAAATAATAATAATAACCTAAAATATATAAAGCTAAGTTAACAAATAACTACAATAAAATAAACAAATGGCCCTATAAAAGGAAAACAATTATCTTTACCAATTTTAGACTCAATGGTTTGTGTGGAAAGCAGGTGTTTTTATCTTTACACTTTTTAGATTCATTGGCTAGACAGACACCTACAAATTTTTTAAAAAGTCCTGAACATAAAAGATTAGATTAGAAAAGAAAATAGAAGTTTGTCCACCTGTGATCACATTATTGCTATGGGACACCAAAATGGGTAAACAGGGGCTTACCTACTATTCTAGCAGAAGGACCATGTATGCTGAGTGGAAAGTGAAAGCAAAGGAAGAGAGTTTAACATTCCCTGGGCTTCTGTGTGGCTGAAATAGTAGAAAATGCCAAGGACTAGTGAGTTATAGCAGTGGTACGTTAGAGACCCACATACTGGTGGTACCTTCCATGATATTCCAAGTAGAGACAGGAGAGAGGTGTCCAGATCTTGAGTTACCTTTTAGGAAAATAAGGACAAGACAGGGAACTTTTATTTATTATTTTTGGTCTATTCTCAGCTTTCCTAGCTAAAAATAAACCTCATTTAAACTGCCATGTCCCAGGGGGGCTCATTTTATATACATTGTATATATGTATGTATCTTCTGGGGACCAAGATGTTTCTTCCGTCTTTGAGAATTTACAGATGGTCCAAGAGGTTGAACATATAAACAACATGAATTAAAATGATATAAGCAATGTTGACAGCTCAAGCTAGTGTCACACCTATATGGGTTAGGCCTTTGAGTAAATGATCTTAGGAAAATATGGAAGCAAAGCAATACAACTAATAGGAGCTTTCTACATAAAAATTCCATGCCAAGGACATCCTAGGGAGAGAAAAAGTCACACAAATATCTTACTGTTACCAGAAGACCTGGAAAAATATTTTGCGCCAAAAATGAGATGTATGCAACAATGGACGAGTGTTATGTCTTGGGATTTTTTGTTTGTACCTGCAACTCTATTACAGGAAATTGCTGCTGTCCCCTCAAGTAAAGAGACTGGCCCATAGCAATGTAACTTCTAGACTAGTCTAGGCTACTCGAGTGCTTGTTCTACAGCTGACTTGACTCTTATTACCACTTTTCAAGAAATGAGCGAGCCTCTTTTCTTCCTCCTCTTATTCAGTCTCACATTTCTGCTTCCTTTTGGCTAAACCTCCATTGTGTTCATAACCATCACCAAAAAGATACTGTAAGACATTAATCTTAGCCTCCATATCAAACAAAGCTGAGTGGGAAAACGAGCTGGAAATGGCTGTTAACACTCACTGCATCACATCTTTCTCACCAACTGTGAAGTAAAAGCTGCTTTAAAGAAGGAATATCTTCTGTAAACCTGGCATTAGAGAGCAGGAAATATGAGGAGAAATGACACATGGGTACTGCCTTCTGGCTGTTCCCTTTATCAGCACTGTGCTCACACATACACATACACACGCACACACACACACACACACACACACACACACACACACACACACACAATGGTGGAAAAGAACGTTGTGCCAGAATAGAGTAGAAACTTACAAATGTTTTTTACAGAAAATGGGACAAACAAACAAATCTGGGTCAAGGAAATTATTTGTAGAATTATCTGTTCTGTGAACTGGTGAACCTTTCACTTTTGGAGTACCAGCGATAACAAATCTGAAGTTAGGAAGACTGTGTCTTTAAGTGAAAAGCTATTATAAAACATAATCAATAAATAATACAATTTGAACTGAACTTTCCAACTACTTACGGATAATGTTCTGTTTCATTCCAGGAACCTTGTTTGGTGAATTATAATGTAGCAAGGGGTGAGAAAACATAAGTCACCTTGAAAGCTGATTGAATATAATCAATGATTAATGGCAAATATGTGGTCCCTTTAATGACCACAGTTAAACAAAATCAAATTGAACCATAAATTTTGGATGCTGTCTAGAATTGGGTCATGTAAAACTAAGCTTTGTGAGGAAGAAAAATCAATTTTGTAATATTATGTGATAGGTTCATAGCTCCCAATTTAAAGCTTTTCTTTGTTATTAGAAAAAGAATGTTGACTCTCCATTTTGCATATTCACAGGTATTTAATTAGATCAGCAAAGTCAAATAGAGGGGATGTCAGAATGTTTCAGTAAACAGCTATACATTTCTTTTTGTTGGTGGTAGATTTTATTTCACTCACATCTGCTAAAACCAGCATGAGTTCAATCACTTAAGAGCAAAGATTCTTTAATTATTCTTTCAATAAAAAAAGAATCAGGAAGTGGACCAACTTAGCTCTCAAAGGCCTACTTGAAATTAGTTGAATGGTTTTGGGTCCCCTAGAAGTTTGGAGATATCTTTTGCCACCATTGGAATAAACAGCAAAATGAAATCATGCGTTAAAAATACATCATTGTTATATTGATCTCAGGGTTGGTTTATCATAACTCAGTGTACTCTTTCCCTGAAGCTAGGCTGTTCACTTATAACTGAAGTTCAGAAATCCAGGAAACAATCCATTTTTGTATCAGTAGCCAGTCTGAATAAGAATCCTTGAGAAAAGGGTGGGTGTTGGTGACAGGGATTTGCGACCAATGCACTCCTGCTTGCATGGCTATGTCCCACCACGAGCATACACAGTATTCCTGATCTCATCACTTTCACCCCATGCTAAACTGGCTGGTAGAAGCTGCTATGAGTACCAACATCAGAGCAGACCCACTTCTCTTCTAGGGTTAAAGATGAGAATCCAGGGATGGATTTGGAGTCAGGGCCCAGAACAGGCTTGGGAAATGGAAGCATAACACCAGCTGAATAAGTGCATCTATCGCCTATAATAATTATTCTTTATCTGCCAACTGTTGCAGATGGCATGGAGGAAAAAATATTCACCTTCAGTTTATCAAATATATCAATGACTGGCATTTTGTTGAAGATGTTTTACTAAATAAGTCTTACTATTACCATTATTGTAGCTTATTATATAGCAAGAAGAATTTGGTTGTAAAACATTATTGAAACAGTGAATAGAATTGTAACAGAGAAAATGGCCTTTATCTTTCAGAAGAGAACAGCAATTGTCCCTTTCAAATAATTGTACACTTTGATTTGCTGCATTTTCCTTCCTCGTTCTGTCTAGTTGCCCAGAATCGCAGGACTGGAGTACTCTTTGGTACCTGCATTTCAGCATCCTCCACAATTAGCCTCTCATATGCATACAGATGCTGTTGTTCTTTTGCCCCAGTCCTTCCACTGTTATCCTCAGCAGCATTGTCTGTGGACGCTGTATTGGCTTCTCCTCTGGTCTTTCTTGTGACACTCAAACACACATTTAACATACAGATCTGATTGTGTGTGTCCTGGTTATGAATTATATCTGAGATAGTACAGCAGGAAAAAACAAATACTATAAAACTTACCAGCATCATTTCATTATTCTCATTCCTGTCATCAAAAATCTCTTCTGTATCTTGACCCCTCCAGGGTAATTATAATTTTTGTTTATGAAGACACAGTACCAGTCTCAGACATAAGCATTTGGAGGCTCTGATAGCTGTTTCAGAAATTAAGTGTATCTTTCATGGTTTCTTATTTTTTCCAATTCCAAGTATCTTACCACAGCCCCAATTCCAGCTTTATATTGACCACAGTGTTAAATCTCTCTTTTCTTTCCTGCAGTAACACCTTAAGAGTCCATTCTGTCCTCCACAGCTTAAAATAGGGTCACACAGACCATCACAGCAGCAATAAACTTGAAAAGAATTCTAACCATTGCAGAAAGAGAAAAGCACAGTTTAGGAGAAACACAGAAGTGAATTTAGCCTTCTGTGAAAATGTATTTTTAGGATATTTTTTTCCCATAGCATTTGGTGAATTTGTTGACTGGCAAAGATCTACCACCCTTTGCAAATGCATCATTCCCTGGAGCAGAGAAGAAACCTCTTTGCATATGGTGGTTTTTGAGACTCCTCAGTGCACTTTCTCAGTTATTATTTTTTAAGTGTTTCTACTTTGCAGTGAAGAATTAAAGAACTGAATCAACATTTTAATGGAGTATTGGTGGGAAGAATTTTTATTTTTGGAAAATTAAGATAGAAAATCTATAGTTTTATTTTTTCTACATAAGCTGCATGACCTAAAAATAAAGCATTAACTATCTGTAATAGATGCATGCTATTGGTTGCTTCCAAATTTGTTTTTCACTTCTTTCTGGAATATAGCTGTCTAGCTTCTTAAGAATGGTCAGATGATCAAGTTCTGTGTTTATTTTTGTTGTTTTGTTTTGTCTCAACTTAAGACAAGCCCTCCTATGGCCCAGATTACCCTTACCCTCCTTATGCAGCCCAGTATGTTCTTGAATTCTCCTGTCTTCTTGCCTTTATTTACCAATGTTAGAACTTCAGACATGTGACCCAATGCCTGGCTAACTGTTTTGTTTTCTGGCACCAGAGAATGCTCTAGAGAACTAAGCAGACATTTCACCATGGAAGTCCATCTGAAGCCTCTGGAAGCTCCCACTGTTTTAGTGTTGCTGCTGGGGTGGGGTTAGGGACAGGGCATACCATATCAAAGGACTGTACCTGAATTTCTCCAGCAGAAATTAAATTTCTCATCATCATGAGGCTACAAGTTCAAGTTCAGAGAATCAACAGGAGCAGTTTCATTGGAGAGCTCTCTTCGTGGTTTTTTAGGGCTAGCTCTGTACTTATTTGTATCTAAATTTACTTCTGTGGAGTGTGATGTTTAACCTTGCTTGCCAACTCTATTGGATCTAGAATCAACTGAGATACACACTTCTGGGCAGGTCTTTGACATTGTTTCCTGAGATGATTAACTGACAGGGGAAGACCTTTTCCCAGAAGGCATAGCACCTTATAGGGGCTCCTAGATGATTTGCTCATGGTTGTTCTTTGCTGTTGAGTGACTCTACTCTCTTGCTATCACTGCTGGGAACCTTCACTGACATCAGAACACAGTTTCTGCATCAGTCCAAATGGACTGAAAAATCTAGCTCTCCAGGAATCCTCCAGGTCTTCAGGACCAAACTGGAATATCAGAGATGTCCAGACTCAAGGACTAAGCAGTTACCAGCATCTTAGCCTTGTCAACAAGCAGACAGCCATTGTGTAAATCCATCCCATCTCATATAAACCAATCTAATAAATCTCTTTTGTGTTATACAATAATTTTTATCAGTTCTATGCTTCTAGATAATCCTGCCTAATATATCATAGGGTTGCACAGAAGATCATACATACACACACACACACACACACACACACACACACACACACACACACACATTACAATCATATTGTATTAGGTTCTAGCTAATTTTAACTTGTCTACCTCTTTGAAATCTCCATTCCTGTTGCTGCCAGATGCTGAGGTACCAGAATTAGTACCTGAATATGTAAAATTTGTATTAGACACAATTCAGCAATAACATTTACCCAATGGTAAGCAGAGTACTGGATGCAGTTTCTATCTTACTTGCTTAAAAGATTCTTGCTGTGGACCTGCTTTTCCTCTCTCCCCCCTTTCTCTCCCAGTTATCTGCTTGACAACCTGAGTGGCTGATTACTGTGAAGGTCACAAGTTGAGAGGCATAATGGAGAGGCACCTTCATTGCTGAGACATTCCCCTCTGGTAGAGTATGTACTCTCTACCTTGCTTGACGATGAGAAAGAGAAATGGACTTAACCTCACTGAGACCAGCTAGCTCTCCTTCATCTATTTATTACAACACATTGCTTATGCCAACATATTTAATGTTTTCACCTAAGCCCAATTTTCTTCATCTCAAAAATGGGATTATAAAACGTTATTAGACTGTTGCAGTGAGAAAAAAATAACATTTATATGCAAAAGTACTCCGTACAATGATGGAGCCAAAGCTGTAATGAGAATGAGGTGTTTTGTTAGTTTGCATTGTTAGTTTGTGAGAAACAATGGAGAGATTAGGAAAAGATAAATGTAGAAATAGAAAGCTGCATCACTTCTAGAGGAAACTTTTGCAAAGTTTCAAAGTCTCACCTTGACCTCAGGGATCCTTTTCCATTGGCACCTGGCCTCCTCCATATGGCTTCTCCTTCTTTTGTACTGGATCACATCCAATATATACTATAAAGGGAATCAAGAAACTTTATAGCCAATACACTTTATATAAGTGCTAAAGCTGAGATATTGGAGAGAAAAAGAAAAGAAACATTGCAGCCAAGGCCTCCACTCATTAGCTGAGAGAACCAGATTGAACTCTGACATTTGACATTCTCTCAGCACCTTGTTTGTACCAAACTGGTTCCAAATACACTGTGTGGCCAAGGTTGAGGACTTCTTGCCAATTGAAGAATACACTTTTGCCACTCATTTTGTTCTTCTTTCCCATTTATAAATTTGTATCAAAGATAAACATGAATGAGTCCTTATTGTACAAGATTGGTCATTAATAATAGTTATCCCTGAGAACCTACATTATTTCTCCATTAGCTATACCAATTGTTTTCTCTTTCAGTTGTTTTGCTATTATTTTTTTTCCTTTATTTTGTATTTATTAAAAAAAAACACACAGTAAAAAGAATTTAAAATGTGGAAGAGTTAACAATAACTATATAGAGGATAAGAATGATAAGCATGGCTTATCAAGGGTAGACATACAAATAAGATTGCTACACCTATATTTTCTTTGTGTTCATCTTTCCCTCTGAATTTTTTTTTTTTTT
>PVIH01013480.1:0-58254 GCA_004025045.1 Sigmodon hispidus
CACTTCTGGGTGTATACCCTAAAGAGGCACATTCACACTCCAAAGGTATTAGCTCAACTATGTTCATAGCAGCATTATTTGTAATAGCAAGAACCTGGAAACAACCTAGATGTCCCTCAACTGAAGAATGGATTAACAAACTGTGCTACATCTACACAATGGAATACTACTCAGCAGTAAGAAAAAATGATATCCTAAATTTCGCAGGCAAATGGATGGATTAGGAGAATATCCTCCTGAGCGAGGTATCACAGTCTCAGAAAGATAAGCAGGGGATGTACTCACTCATTAGTGATCTCTAAACAAACAAACAAGAAAAAAAGCCAAGCATGCCCAAGAGGCAAACCACAACACTGAACAGCTTGAGATCAGAAACGCTCTGGACTGACCCTTCAGATCCCACTCCAACTATAGGAACACCTGTCTCACTTTTGAGGGAGGGGGGACAAAACTGGATTTGCCAGGAGTGGAGACTGATCCAAGCATTATTGGGCCAGTGGGACCATAGGACTGTCTGCTCCCTGCCCAGGGAGGGGATGGGGAGTTGAGGAGAATAAAAAATGACCTGATGTGGTGGGAGGTGGAAGGGACCTTGAATAAGGATATACAGGAATGGGAAAAAAAATTCAGAGGGAAAGTTGAACACAAAGTAAATATATGTATAATAATCTTATTTGCATTATCACCCTTGATAAGTCATGCTTATGATTTTTATCTTCTTTATAGTTATTGTTAACTTCTCAGCATTTTAAATTCATTTTACTGTTTTTCTTGATAAATACAAAATAAATAAAGAAAAAATATAATCTTTTTTTAAAAAAAGAAAGAACAATACTCAATTTTATTTGGAATAACAGGAAAGCCAGGATAGCCAAAACAATTTTACTCAACAAAAGAACTTCAGGAGGTATCACCATCCCTGACTTCAAGTTATACTATAAAGCTACACTAATAAAAACAGCCTGGTACTGGCATAAATACACACTTGTGGATCAATGGAATAGAATTGAGGATCCAGATATTAACCCAAAAACCTATGAACACCTGATCTTTGACAAAGAGGCCCAAAATATTCAATGGAAAAAAGACAGTATATTTAACAAATGGTGTTGGCATAGCTGGATGGAAATGTGTAGAAAAATGCAAACAGATCCAGGCCTGTCACCCTGCACAAAAATCAAATCCAAGTGGATCAAAGACCTCAACATTAACCCAGCCATTTTGAACTTGATAGAAAAGAAAGTGGGAAATACACTTCTATGAACTGGCACAGGCGACCACTTCCTAAATATAACACCAATGGCACAGACACTAAGACCAACAATCAATAAGTGGGATCTCCTGAAGCTAGGAAGCTTCTGCAAAGCCAAGGACACTGTCAATAGGACAAAACGGCAGCCTACAAAATGGGAAAAGATTTTCACCAACCCTACAAGTGATAGAGGACTGATCTCTAAGATATATAAAGAACTCAAGCATCTAGAGCCCAAAACCTTGAATAACCCAATCAAAACATGGGGTACAGATCTAAAAAGGAAATTCTCAGCAGAAGAATTACGAGTGGCTGAAAGGCACCTGAAAAAGTGCTCATCATCTTTAGCCATCAGAGAAATGAAAATCAAAACAACTTTGAGATACCACCTGACACCTGTTAGATTGGCTAAGATAAAAGACACAGAGGACAGCCTATGCTGGTGAGAATGTGGAGCAAGGGGAACACTCCTCCATTGTTGGTGGAAGTGCAAGCTTGTTCAGCCACTTTGGAACGCAGTATGGCGGTTTCTCAGAAAATTGAGAATCAATGTCCCCAAGGACCCAGCAATACCACTTCTGGGTGTATACCCTAAAGATGCACATTCACACTCCAAAGGCGTTAGCTCAACTATGTGCATAGCAGCATTATTTGTAATAGCAAGAACCTGGAAACAACCTAGATGTCCCTCAACTGAAGAATGCATTAACAAACTGTGGTACATCTACACAATGGAACACTACTCAGCAGTAAGAAAAAAAATGATATCCTAAAATTTGCAGGCAAATGGATGGACTTGGAGAATATCCTCCTGAGTGAGGTATCACAATCTCAGAAAGATAAGCAGGAGATGTACTTACTCATTAGTGGACTCTAAACAAACAAACAAACAAGAAAAAAGCAAAGCATGCCTAAGCTTCGAACCACAACCACTGAACAGCTTGAGATGAGAAACACCCTGGACTGACTCCTTCAATCCCACTCCAACTATAGGAACACCTGTCTCACTCTTGAGGGAGGGGGCAGAAAACTGGATCTGCCAGGAGTGGAGACTGAACTAAGCAATATTGGGACAGTGGGAACATGGGACTCCCTGCTGCCTGCTCAGGGAGGAGATGGGGAGTTTTGGAGAAGAAAGAATGACCTGATGTGGTGGGAGGTGGAAGGGACCTTAAATAAAGATATACAAGGATAGAAAGTGTGACTTCTTTGTTCATAATAATAATAATAGAAATAAAAAAACAAAATAGCAACTGTTCACAAACAGTATGTTGTAGCCTCTCTCAGCCTCCATGGAAGCTTCATCTTTATCCTTAGCTTCAATTGGTCCATGGTTTGCTTTCTTATCTGTGTATTTTCCCCCCATACCATAGCATGTCAATCTCCTTGTGTTCACAAGTAGAGTCTCTCTAACTGACAGAGAGCCTGGCACGTAAATGGTCCTCTCAATCTTTATTGAATAAAGAACAAGTTATAACTTTAGAACCAATCAGATCCTTGAAGCCAGAGGTAAGATCCGTTTTCTCTAAGCCATATGGTTATGATAGAGAAGGTAGATTGCTATGTGTGAAGAATAGATAGCAGAGTAAATGCCAAAAATAAATCAACATCCTCACATAACTTGACTTTTATACCACCCATAATGTTGCCACCTTAGATAACTGAGGAAAAAAGAAAAAAATCTGAAACTTGTTGTATTGGATCTTAAAGTGGTTTACTGGTCTCAAATACACTTCAATTCTAAAGAGTTCCAGTTGAAACTAAACAAAAGAAACTTCTCTTCACAGATCCAGTCACAACTTAGGGTAGAGAAATGATTAGTTGTGGCTGACAAATGGTGTCGCTTAATTAAAACCTAACAGGTATGAGTTGCAACACTGTACATCATTCCCCTTATAATTCTGAAGAAATCACTTTCTCAAAATTATACAATATACATAATAGTTTATACTGAAAATAACTGGGATAAGGGAAAGCAATAAAAGGACTGAGGGAAGTTATTAAATTGATGTCTGGCTAAGCAACCCCACCTAAAGGAGTGTAAGTAAGATTTAAGAATGACAGCAAGTGATCATAATCCTCATAGCCAATAGCATAGCTCAGAAAGTCCCCCATCATTGTCTACTCTCTAAGTTCCTGAATCCCAGAAAAGGAACCACCTACCTCAGAAAAGCTTTCCTCAGACACTAGCTCAAACAACTCATTGTAGTAGTGTCTGGATCAGGTGCCCTCTGTAGGCCAGTCCTGGAAATGACTTTCCACCCGCCTATAAAATTCTACTTTATCTTTGAGAAGACAACAGGGAACATCGTCCTTGCCAAAGTACTCAAGTGGACCTCTTCTACAACACTCTACATCACAGCATAACCCAGGCCCCGGTGTTCTGGGCCCCTGACAGGAGTCAGTCTCGCTTCAACATTCCACCTTCCTGTCAGCTCACCTATGTCTTTCTCATCAAGATCCCCAAGGGCTTACCCCACAGCAGAGGTTTTCTCCTTTTCCTTGCCCTCAGGAAACTAAGACAGCGGTTAATCTGACTTCTCTTCCCTTTCCTTTCTGGGATATCCAATTCATTCTTCCATTTCCTCTCAAGGACATCTGCTCTTCTTTAGGACTCTCTGAGAATGTCCTCAGCATAACACAACATTCTATGTCCTATAGAACTCAAATTATTACAGCTTTCAGGCCATTTAGAATCCCTCCAGGCTAACTCTTGGAGTTCTAACAGAGAGTACCCACTTTGTTATATCCTTACATACAACTCAAGATGATATAAATTAACGTCGTTTGTTATCAGCTTCAATACAACAATCACATTCTTCCTTATGCAGCCTGGCATTCTTTGCTGGTTTATCTGCTCTCATTGAAGAACAGTGTCAGGGAGAAATGTGTTCTATCAGCTACTTTAGTATTTATTATTTTATTATATGAATAAACGTACCTATTTATTCAGCTGTGGCATGCATGTAGTCTTTCAGAATTTCTAACTCATTTAGTAGAAGCACACTTACTACCTACCCATTATCTTCATGGTTATAATTGTCTTAACTCTATTCAGTCAAAATACTGTTTGCTCTTTTCTTTTTTACTGAGTTCTTCAAAGTTCCAAGTCTTTTACTTTGACACATTTTATATCATTTAATCTTTAACAACAACTCCTTAAGGTACTTGTATCTGTATTTGCATGCTACAGATGAGAAAACAATCTCAAAGAGGTTCACTGATTTGCTCAAGTGTGTCACACATCTTTTTAAACACACACACACACAGACATACACTCTACACTGTCAGCTGAAGACAGTCCTCCCCTTCCACAAGACCCCCTTATTTCTTCTCCTTTTACTAGCCCATGTGGACTTTTTTAATACTGCATTTAACAGCACAAAAATCACAAATACAAAGAAAGTGGATAAAATATTTGTCAGTGAGATATCCCTGCCTCCCCCACTGTTCTGCTTTCATTCTCATGTATGTAATGGGCTACACTTCAATAAACTTTCCTTTTCCTCCCACAAACATGTAACTGTTACACGATTGGTCAATTGAAGCTGAAACACCCATGGAGAAAGATGTTTTACAGTTACAAGGACATACCCCCCCAACACCACTCCCCTCCCCTACACCTTCCCACACAATCTTTGGGAGGAACATAGGATATGAACCAGTGTCACATTTCCCTCCTCTGGCTTCTCCACTCAGAACTAAGTTTGTACTTAGAGAAGACCAATTTAAACATATTTTCAGGATTTGCCTCTTAGATCTTTCTTTTATAAGCTAAGCTTAAATAAGTATAATAGGTATGTTGTGCCCAATTTGTAAATATCTTCTTTATAAAATTGAAGCTTTTCATTGAAAGAGAATAGGCTTCTGTTTTGAGCATATTGTATTTATGCTTTATTATTTTTATATACAATAATTTTGGTACCTGAGATGATCATTATAATTTTTTTATTATTCTAAATGTGAATTATTCCCTTAAGTAGTATTTTGGATTGTTATAGTTCACAACTTTCTGCTATAAAATACAAAGCAATAAAAAATATTTTAATTACTATACAGATATGCAAAGTTTGTAATTAAATGCAAAGCTATAATTGCACCCAGTGCCCGATATAACACAAAAGAGCAATAGTGGGAAAGCAGAGAGAAAAAGGCTAGCTGGGATTTCCAGTCATTGAGGTTGAATGCCTATTTATAGTAACTTAAAGAAATAAAACATTGCTCTAGAATGTAGGAAGGGCAGATATTCATAAAAACCAATAAGGAGAAAATTTGTCTCAATTTATCACTGCACAGGAGGATAAGGTCTACCATACTCACCACAGATGAAGGTGGGGGATGAATGTATGAATGTAGGGCTAAGGAAACAACTTGAGCCGTTAGCTGGAATATGCCCACATATACCCCTACACATAACCAAACACAAATACACATATACACACCTCCATTTCTGAAATCCTTAAGTTTCTACTGCCACTTGATTTTTTTCCCAGAAGTCTTAATATAACTATTCTGAGTGTTGCTACAAACGAAGTTGATTGTCTTTGGTATAATTATTTTCAATTGAGCTATCAACTGGCAGGCAAATACATATTTTTTTACCAGTAACAAATTTTAAATTTTTAAAAAATTAATGATTTTATATGAAATAGAAAGTATACTCATTATTTGGTGATATTAGTTTGGGTATCTATTTGGTCAAAGTTACTTCCTCCTTAGTCTTCTAAAGGTCCTCATCATCCACACAGTTCTTTAAGCTGGAGCCATCCATCATTACTGTTTCTACACTGGGGCAATTCATTTCATCAACAAGTCCTATTAGTTCTGTC
The DNA here is from genome assembly GCA_004025045.1 of Sigmodon hispidus. Classification (NCBI taxonomy): domain Eukaryota; kingdom Metazoa; phylum Chordata; class Mammalia; order Rodentia; family Cricetidae; genus Sigmodon; species Sigmodon hispidus. The sequence goes on from PVIH01013480.1 coordinate 6,082, forward strand.
CCCAGAGTGCCACAGTACAGATTCATCTACATCTCTTGGTCTCTAAAGCCACTGGGCTAATCCAGCCTGCTACCATCTATTACTGACAGCTACAGTTGCTCCCAGCTCTTCACCCTCTATCTACTTTCTCTACCTTGAATCTGTCTTTTTCAATGGAGCCCAAGTCAGTGATTTTTCACAAACATAAAACTGACGGCTTCACTCCTGTGTTTAAAGACTATTAAAGGCTTTTCATTTGTTTTGGGGGGAGATGTAATACGTGTTCTTGTTTCTTTGGGGAACTCATGTGACTCAACATCTCACTTTTTAGATTGAAACCTCCAACTACTTTGCAATTCTTGGAACATATCTTTTATCTCTGGAACGTTTGCCTATCCCTTCCTCTCTGTGACTCCTGTTTATTTTTACCCATCATTTATATTTCCAAAGAAATGTCACTTTCATTAACAAATTTGCTCTGCTCCCACCGCCTGCCTCAGAATAAATCAGGTATTTCTCATTTATTCTCAAATAACAATGGACTTTCTTTATTGCACTGGTAATAATAGAAATTCTACATTTACTAAGATAATTACATAGTTAATTCTTTTCTTATAATTATATTTTTTTATAATTACTTTCCTTACTGGACTACAGTTGGATTCTCTCTACTATCTTCAGTCCCTAATAGAGCTAATACTCTGGACTTAGTAGGTAATCAATGAGTGTTTATTGGATAAATACTGGACAGAAAAGGAACAGTCTAAAAATGCAGCATGTTCATTTATGCCTTCTCTATCAGCCATCAACAGCAGGTGGAATAAAAACCCTGTCAATGCACGTGAATCTCCTATTGTGATCCCCAAAGTTCTGCTGTGCCCAAGACAGATGGAAACCCTGCAGCAGCCTCGCAAAATGCCTCTTAGGTATGACCTGCATACAAAGCAGAAAGCAGCAGAGAGCTGCAGAGCAGAGAGCCTGCAGCCTGTTGACATCCATAAAACACAGGCTAGCTCTGCCTTTGACCCTCTCAGGTCCAGTAAAACATGGCAAAGATGCAGAGAAGAGATGGGCTGCTTTCTTGGGATCTGTCCAGACACTTATATATATATGACCAAATTTGAATGTATGGCCATTCATCAGCCATCCTGTATTACCTGATAATATGCTATCATCTTTGCATCCCTAAAAGAGCAGCAGACTAAATGCTGCAAAGGTGATTTTTCTTCTTTTCTGGCATTTCCAGGTGACACATCTCAGTGAAATGAAAATAGAGGTAATGCTTTCTGACCGTCTGTTTTCCAGCTATATACACAAATACATAGGTACATACATACACACACACAGAGACAGTGTGTGTGTGTCTTATACATGCACACACTCAGAGAGAGAGAGAGAGAGAGAGAGAGAGAGAGAGAGAGAGAGAGAGAGAGAGAGAGAGAGCATTTTAAAAACTAAACTCACCTGCTGTAGACATCTAAACTGATTTGATTTTCTGGCAGCCATAAATAGTGCAATTATAAACACAGGTGTGTAAATATCTCTCTGTGCTGACTCAGAATCATTAGAATCCATGCCCAGGAGGATAGCTGAAATATATTATAGTTCCATTTTTAGTTCTTTGAGTGACTTCCATAATGATTTCCATTGTAATTATACAAGTTTCCATCCCACCAGTAATGAATAAAGTTTTCTCTTTCTCTACATACTCACCAGCATTTGGTGTTGATTATTTTCATGATTATAGTTATTCTGACTAGGGTAAGATGGATTCTCAAAGCAGTTATAATTTGTGTTTCCATGGTGGATAGGTAAGTTGAGCACTCTTAAAAAATATTTATTGGTGAAGTCATTTATAGATTTTAGGTGTTAATCTTCTGCCAGATGTGTAATTGGAAAAACTGTCTTCTACTCAATAGGCTGGGTCTTCACTCTGATGATCATTTCTTTTGCTGTATAGAAAATTTTAAATTCCCAATCTTACTTACCAATGCCTGAGGTTATTTACTATTTAGAAATCCTTCTCAGAAAATCTTTGCCTGTGTCTGTATCTTGAAATATTTTCACCAAAATTCCAATCATATTCTTATTCCCAGAACTATATAAACAACCCTAAAATTCATATGGATGCAATGAAAGGTTGCAAATACTACCCTCAATTCAGAAAAAGGGCCAAGAAGGATGAGCAGTGCTTGAGGTAACAAAATACTTGATCTCAAAGTATACTAGAGAGCCACAATGACAAAAAGAGGATGTTACTGACCCAAAAGAAGTCACATAGAAGAACAGAATAAAAGATGTAAAAATAAACACACAAAACTGCAGCTACTTACTCTTTGAAAAAGTGTCAAAAACATACATTAGATAAAGAACAGCTTCTTTCACAAAAGGTGCTACAGAAACTGAATATTCACACATTAACCATGAAGCTAGATCCATATCTCTTACCTGCACAAAAGCAAATTGAATAGTTCTTAAAAGTCCTACTCATTCTTATCTCTGCTTTTACTGATATTGTTAAACTCAACCTTACCTTGCTGAACAATAACAGGAGACTGAATTCATCTCATTATGTCCATGGTCTTCTAAAGTTCTCTGCTCAAGATTTGAAAATGATATAATTTGGAAGAAATAACAAAAGTTCTTTGTATAGTATATATGTAGTTTACAATCTGAAGAACGCAGTTGTAGTAGGATTATGTTCCATTGTAAATAATTGTCCCACTTACTTTTTTAATAAAAATGTTGATTGGCTGAAGGCAGACAAGAAGTGTGGGCAGGGCTACCAGACTAAGAAAACTCTGGGAACAGGAAGAACAGGGCAGAGATGCCAGAGAGAGGCCATGGAGACACCAGGAAAAGCGAGCAAATGCAAAGGACAACTATGCTGCTCTAAGAAAAGGTACCAAGCTACATGGCTGAACAAGATAAGAACAATGGGTTAGTTAAGAGTAAGAGCTAGTCAGCAATATGTCTAGGTCCTAGGTCAATCAGTATAAAATTAATATAAACATCTGTGTGTTTCTGTGGGACTGTAGGACTGTCTGTCTGTGGGTCTGCACCCCAGCCTGACAGGCCAGAAACCACCTACTACACACAGTTTTCCCCTCATAATTAGCATGTCAATTATATATCTTATATTTATGGTTGTGAGCCTAGCCTTTAACGGCTGAGCCATCTCTCCAGCCCAATTATATATCAATAATACCTTTGCATATGACTTTGTGAGGCCTTCGTGGATGTGTACATATAAAATGCTTAAAGGTAAATCTGAAACAAAAACAATGTTTAGAAATAACAGATGATAACCTAGCAAAAATTCAGTGTTCAGTGACCAAATGATAATTGAGGCATTTAGCAGAACATGTGATGATTCATTTACTCTTGGTTGCCCATCAGAACTAGAAAGTAAAATGCATTTCTGAAGATACTACATTTTGTTGCAGGACATAGAGAATCAAGCCAGGATTGAGCTGAAAGGTTTCTCCCTGCTGGCTTTTTCTCATACTGTTGGAAGGTTCTATGCAAGCAGCCAAGGAAAAAAGTTACACATGGTCTTATCCAGCTATGGACTTTGCATACTACAGTACCCACCTTCAGATGGAACTCCCTTCTAAATATTTATGTTTAGAGCCAGGCATGGTGACACACATCTTTAATATAAGCACTTGAGAGGCAGAGGCTGGAGGATCTCTGCGAGTTCAAGGTCAGTTAGTCTAAATAGTAAGTTCTAGGACAACTGAGACTACATAGAGAGACTATATAAGTAAATGGTAGGGGTTCTATTCTAAAGAGAACATGAATATGAACCTTCTAACAATCAATGACAATACAGAAATGGGAAAAGAGAAAATATGAGTTCTACAATGGAGAGTAAATGCTGTCTTTGGGGCATGAACTTACTATTGAATGCATAAACTCATAAGCAGCTGTGGTTGCTTATACAGAGCCTGCACAAGTCTGCACATCATTATATAACCATGGATTCAGGAGAAGAGCTCAGAAGGCCTGGTCCCCATCAAAGGTCCATTGGCAGTTGGTGGCTGCTGGGAGACAGAGAGTCATTGTCTTCAATGGTATAACCACTGGTGAGTTGCTCATTTTTCAGTGAATAACTCTATTGCCATGCCAACATAAGCAGCCCTTCTTAAAATTAATGAATCACAAAAAGAAAAGGTATAAAAGTGTCAGGAAGATGGGAGAGGTGTGTATGAAACCAAAATGTACTATAAACATATATAAAATTACCAATTTATAAATTAAAATAAATCTAACATAAAAACAAAAGATAGGTAAGCGCACACCTCAGTTTGGAGAAGCCCAAACAACCTGGCACAGTTGACTTCCGATCCCACTGTACAGAAAAGGGAAGTGTGGGTGTGTAACCACTCCTGGTCTTCAATCATTCAAAGATGAAGTTCTTAGTTGGAGAAGCTGTATGATTTGCAATCAAAAGCATAACTTAAATTTATTTTTCTTTGGTATTTTTCCATCTATTAAGAATGATTTGTGCACATTTTCTTTTTTGAAATCTTCTATGATAGACACACAGAACTTAAGAACTGTACAGCATTTAGTACAATCTCAAGTTATAACTGATGTGCCCTGGGAAAGGATGATGAAAAAATAGTCTAATGACAAAGATAGACATGTGGGTTTATAGACGCCTCTTGTTACCCACTGTGTTACTTAAGCCCATTGAAAAGTTACAACTTTTGTAAGCAGTAATGATTATGTAAATACAGCCATCCTGCATGTCATAAGGGGCATACCCCATCTCTATCAGAGACACTGAAAGGTATACTGTGAAAAAACATCTTGGCTATTATGCAACAACCTCCAAGACAGCCCAAAATTCCATTAGAAAATCTGCCAATTTTTTAATGTAAACCAAGTCAACAAGTTATTGATGGCATTAGCATCCTATACCACCGGAGGGCAGAGACTTTTCCTTTTTATGTTGACAACTTGATACATAGATTTAAAAGAAATAATGAGGGCTGGAGAGATGGCTCAGCCGTTACAGGCTAGGCTCACAACCAAAAATATAAAAGAAATAATGAAAGGCCGAAAAGAGGAAGGTATTTTTTTAAAGAACTATAAGCCACAGTAACAAAAGATTTATTGTTTTCTAACATTTTCCACTGAGGCAAGATGCAGCCCCACTTTCAACTCCCAAACTCTAACCTCCTGTCTATACTAAAGAAATGGATTACTTCAATAATTATGATCAGAAAACTACATTTTTAAAAAAAATATGAGTTACAATGGCCAAATGTTTACTCTTCTCCAAACCCTTCCACTGAAGCAGGACAAAGCTGCAATGTTCAACCAAGGTCTAAAGCTATCTGATGATGTAAAAACAGTCTGATTTTGGGTATCATGGTCAGAAAACTACTTTATAAAAAGAGAGGAGAGACAGAGAGAAAACAGTTGTTATAATTCAAACCTTTTATTTTTACTTCTTACGGCTCTAGAATTCAGAAGTAAGATCATTTAATACCCCTGAGTTATATAGAAAGAGTATATAAAACAAAATAAAATGCTTATTATAGTGCTCAACATAGATTATAGAATAGCCAACTGCTACCACTGGGAGTGTTGGGGTTTTGTTTTTGTTTTTGTTTTTTTAACATTTATTTTACTTTTCTTTTTAAAGTTTTCATTCTTGAGTACTGTATTTGCATCGCTATCATTTTCCTCCTTATGTTGGCTATCTATTGTGACTAGATAATCATTGTGTCTTATAGTTTAGTATAGATATGAACACAAAGAACAGACAACCATATGTCTTCTGTCTATACACAACATTATAAAAATATTTTTTTATTTACCACACACCACCACATTTACCTGGAATCCTTGTAAGCTTGACACAATCCTAAGACTGCATTATAAAAATTACCATAACTTTATGGTAAACTTTCCATAGCAGTTGATGTAAACTTGAGCCTGCAGCAAGGTTCTTGAACATTCTGAGATTAACAGAAACATGCCAAAGAGTTTCAGAGATAGGCATGTAACAGAAACTATTAGACAAGATATTTATCACAGGCAACTCTGTTCCAGATTGTTTACATACCAGAACACAGGCAAGGGATAGAGCTGTCAAGCGATTGATTCTGTTTGTGGTCATCTCTTTAAAAAAAAAAAAAAACTTGTCCTTTGCTTTGTAATTCCTGAGAAATTAATTGTAAGGATTCATTAGCCTATATTCATGGTTTATCTTTTCTCAGGATAAAAAGCCAACACATCACTGTATATTATAAAGTTCAAGCTTTTCTTCAAATTTATAACACTTGTTCCAAAAGAGAAGTGAGATTCTGACAAGCATGGGTTGATTTCCCATTATGTTTCCTGGCTTCTTGGCTCAATAAGCTGGACCTTCAACCGTGCCAAGCATACGTTGACTGCCCTGAATCACCCAAGGTATGCTGGAGGCCTTAGGAGACCATATGTTAGGCATCTGACATATGTTTAAAAGGAGCTGGTCATATTTCTGAAACGGATTTCCATAATGGAGCTTCGGCAGTGCTAGAATTAGCCCCGAAGCTCATCATGTTTAATTCATGCTTAATTACATCTGAATCCGTGAACTTTTCCACAAAGTTTTCACAGTTACACCTCCTTTCCAGTGGTATACTTGCTGAATTTTTCTGTGCTTAAATCACAAATGTCAATGCCTTGTGAAATTTCACAATTATACTCTTCACTGTCATTTTTCATCCAGCCATGAATCAACATAATTTGATGATAGCTGTACAATTATGAAAATATTATCAAGTAGACATCACCCTTGTGAACCTCATGCTAAGCATTATTGTAATGAAGCCAGTGGAAAGTCATGAAATTCCTAGCCAGTCTGAACTTGACAGAACATGAAGTCATTTAACTTAATTGAAAGTGTTAGCACTGAGTCTACTCAGTGATAGAAGTTCCATACAAATTAGAGCTGCTTAGAGAAGGATTGCCTCATGGTTGCCTTTTACCAGAGCAGGCACAACTGCCAGACTGACAGTGGCATTTCATATTTCCTCTCCTGTGTCCCTGCGAATCGTCTGATTATCTCCTACTGCCTTGCTGAAGTCCCACAAAGCTGTACATTAGCAAGTCATAGACTCATAGCTGAAAAGAAATGTACAAATTAACTAATCCCTACATCTTTTTTGCAGGCTAGCCATGGATCACACTTACTCAGCAACTAACCGATATTGGAACTCGAAGGTTTTGATATCCCAGCCATGCGACTGCTTTGTATGAGTATCATCGTGCCTTGTTTCAGTAACTCAAGTTTGGAGGGCTTTTGTAGTTGTTTTATTGTGTTATGTTTGAGACAGGGTCTTACTGTCTATCTCTGGCTGGCTTGAAATTCACTGTAGATCAAGGTAGCCTTTGGTTTACAACTATCTGCCTGCCTCTACCTCCTGAATGCTAAGATTAAAGGCATATACTATCTCACACCTAGCTAAAACTGGGTTTGCTTCTAAAAAAAAAAAAAAAAAAAAAAAAAAGGAAGATGTCATTGTTTTTGAGTTTCATGCCAGAAAATCCTATAGTTCAAGGATTTTTTTCCTAGAAATTTACACTATTGTTTTTATAGGTGAATATTGTTAAAATGGAAATACATCAGAGGATAAATGATAAAATGTTTCAAAAACCCATTAGCATAATAGATTCTAAGCCAGGAGTCAGAGCCTGAATGAACAGGATAGAAATTAGGCAGCATTTGCTGGTGGAAACTAATAGAGAAAGGAATGAGACATTGCACACAGAGAAGACAATGGTGGGCACTGGGAATCTGAGAGTCTATATAGTAGGCAAGCTTCAGAAAGGCAGAACTAAGTACTTAAAATGGGTTTTGAAAAATGTGAACAAAAGTCTGTGATAAGAAGCATGGAGTGGGTGACTAATGCATACACACTGGAACTATGACTAATGACCCATCCTCAAATTTCCTTCTTTGGAGAATCATACAACTTCAAGGTATTTTCCTTTTTGCCCCATTTATATGCAGAAAAGGTAAGAAAATTTCTGTATCTTCTTAACATGCTTGTCTGAGTTCTTCTCTGGGTAGATATTGCCAAAAGGTGCTCAATTCCTAAGGAGAAATTCTACATTAGATGATAAACTCAGGTGGTGGAATAAAACTGCCTAGTCATTCTCCCATAGCCTGCAACAAAGCCTCTTCAACACTTCCATACATTTTAAAGTCCAGAAAACGTAGAAAAAGAACTACAGCTACCTCCAGATTTTTCCTTTTATTTACCTTTCACAACACAATTAACACATGCAGGCTAGAAGAGATGAGTAATGATGGCGATATTTCAAAATTTTGGTCTCAGTGTCCTACACTAAATTAAATGGGGTGAACCGTAACAGGAATGGGCATTCCCATTGCCAAGGGTATCCCTCTCTTAGGTTAAGAAGGAATTATACTTACCAATCACATGCTAGTGTGTCTAAATTGATCCAACAAGGCTTTGTGTAGTCAAGGAAAGCATGAAAAACAACATACAAATTTGGACACCAGATGTAGCTGAATATTAATCACAGGCAATTGATTGTTAGGTTAATATTTATTAAATCTATAAATAGCAATTTACTATAGAGAGAATAGCAGGAAGCCTGAGACAATCCACTGAACAAAACAGAATGGGTCTTCCTTCTAAGAGATGGGAAAGCAGAGAGAGCACTGTGGACATGCACCCTGATTTTAAACTGTGCCCACGCCTCAAAGCTACAACTTTGAAGATCATAGGTAAATCTCATACCTATGCTGGACAAGAGGCCACACCTCTAGGTCAAAGCAGAGCACTTAATTCCCACTACAGGTTTGCCCTCAAGGAATTCTATAGCACAATAGAGAAGAGAAGAAGCTGTTTACAGAAAGAAATAGTCAATGACAGAATCAAGATCAGAGAAAGGGAACCAAAGAGAAATGAGTATGGGGTATGATACAAATGAATGAAGAGACAATATTAAGTTATAAGATGGTGGTAATGGTAGTTATTTGAGTGTTGTGTCTTGAGCACAGTGCTAAGATTTATTTATATTACCTTATCTTACATTTTAGACTTTAGATGTCCAGGAAAAATGGCCACGCTTAGTAAGTTGATACATATCACCAAAATCTCAGCTATAGATGTAGTTAAACAAAGGAACATCATTCATGGATGGCAGGAAAAGTTGGTCCCTAGAGTTCAGTAATAGCAAGTCAATGACAGAAGATATAGAAACAGCTTCTTCCTTAAGAAACTTTACCTGGCATTTTATCATCTTATCTTTGGGTGTCTTCTCATTGCTGCCTCACCTCCCTAGGTAGAGCAAATTCCCAACATTCATTTGTTTTGCCTTCAACAGTAGCTTCTCATACCCTGAGCAACTCCACATTATTGCCCTCAGTGAATGATCAAATCCTAGCACATTAAATTGTCAGCATGCAAGCCTCCAAAATGCTTGACTGAGCATAGCCAGGGGGAAACCCACTGTGACCTGATACATCCTCAGAATGGACAGTCACAAAAACATTCACCCCTTTTCCTCCACATGACCGAGAGCCTTTCCAGGTACAATGTCACCCTGCCACTCAGAGAACACAGGTGGAATGGAGAGATTAGTTATACAAAGACAAGAGTGGTCAGAAAGTGGTTGAGGGCAAAGGGAACAACAGCACTTATCATGCTAAGAACATTTCTACCCAGAGCAGGCCAAAGCTTTATCTGCCAGCTTTGAAAATTCTGGCCACAATATACCTTTGGTTTGCCAGAATAAAAGAGATTCTATTGTGAAGCTCTCTCTAGGCTCAGGGCAATAATTATTAACCGTGGCTTCCACAGGCTAGGATTATGCCAGGTGGATAAAACCGTGGGCTTTAATCTGTTTGATCTGAAATGTCAAATTGGGCCTAAGCACTTGGTAGTGCTGTAAGTGCTCCTAGGAGAGCCAAGATCTTGTTGCCATAAACCTTCTGCTCTCAAAACTCAGCCTTTTCTTTTACATTTTCACATTAATTAGAATTCTTTGCAAGGGAGAGAATAATTGTCTTGGCTATTATGTTCTATCAACAAGACATTTCCAAGCCTTTACCCAAAGTTCAGGGATTTGACTGCAGTCGACATGCCTTCTGGTTACCCTCGTGTAGCCCTTTGCTCTCGCTGAGTAGACAATAGCCAAACTGTGGTTTTGAGATTGGAAAGATATTAGACCTCCTTCTGCCTTTAATCTCTGGATTTACAGGGAACCCAGGTGGGGAGAGCAAAGATGAGTCCTCCTCCTGGGACCAAAGCACTCTATAACTCACTTTTATCAAAGAGACAGATCAAGCTTTCAGAGGCACATGGGAAACAGGCCTGAAGCAACACAGGGTTATTTCAGAAAACTGGGGCACAATCAGGCTGGCAGTGTGACTCTCAGGAATGAGGTAGGTTGGTTTTCACAAGGCGACAAAATGAAAGGAGAGCCAGAAGAGCAAGAGGGCACCGACCTTTCCAGATGGAGAGTCTGGATGGTGCTGGATACTGCCGGGTGTGCCAGGTTGATGGGGGCTTGTCACTGCCATTCACATGCCGTCAGGAACATAGCCATCATGCACAGGAGGTTACTAAACCTACGAAAAGGACAAATTCATTACCTTAATGTGTCCCTCTGCTCTGTCTAGGTTTTTCAATTGAAGAATTATATTCCAAGAGTAAAGATGTTTGGCTATGTTTTTAAGGAACAGCAAGCTGTCTGAATTAAAGAGTTGAACTCCATTGCTGGTGTGTGAAGGCTGACAGCGTTCCATTCTCCACACTCCCAGCCCATGCCACCATCCAGAAAGTCCAGGTGCTCCTTTGGCACTTATCATTCCTTCAAACCTAACAAGCTACAAGTCATGGATGGCAGGCAACCCTTATCCCAGCCATAGTTCCCTAAATCCTGTAAAATCTTTCTCTACTTTTTAAAGCTGTTTGCAGACGAGCTTGGAAGCATGCTATGCTGTCTCCAGAGGACATATCCAATGGATAACCAATTTTTTGCATCCCCTTGGTACTTATGTCATCTCAACCAAATTTGAGTTGGGGATTGACCTCACCTATGTAGGTTAAACACAATTGTTTAAAATGCAAACTAACCAAGGTATTTTAAAATATAATCAGGGGAGACTCTCAAAATGTATTTTGAATTCCAGAAACCAAATAGTAAAATAACACTGATGTAAGATTCCATTCATATAAAACAACCATTTGTCATAGACAAGTCAGAAGATAGACACATAGATAGATGCCAGCAAGCAATAAGGAGGTGGGAAGCTAGTTGATAATGCAGTGGCAGGATGATAGGTAGATAGAAGAAACACAGATTGCTAAAAATGTGTTGGTCTTAGCTGTACCTAAGCAAGGGAAAAAAGCAATAAAAACTAGCTTAGAAATTACTTTCTCTTATGTCTTACTCTTATTTTATTTAGGTTAGATGCTCTTTTATTAAAATATTTTATCTTATGCTTCTTTACTATCTAGGCATTCCACTACACCACTATTGGTGTTATCTATAATGTCACCAGGGTTGATGCTCTTCCACATTGCAGCCCACAGACTGTGAAGTAACCAGAATCTCTTTAATAGTTGCAGAATGTTCTCTGGCTAAAGAGTGATGCTATATCTGTTGGGCAATGTTGACAATCTCATCACATGTGACATTTTCACTGTGCTTAATGGTTTTCTGCTTCTTTCCATTTCTTGATGACTTCTCCAGGGCTTTGGTGATTAGAGCAGAGGCAGAAGGTATGACTTTAATATAAGCCTGTCCTGGACACTCAGCTTCACTGTAACCCTCAGACCTTCCCAATCATTCATGGCCTTGAGGATGTCATTGCCAGCTTTTCTTAGAGACAGTACCGATCTTGGGGGCGGGGGAGGCAACATGGATGTAACACCAGTCTTATCTCTGGCACACTTCAGATACTTGACTTTAATATACTTGGAGTGGATCTTGAGAAGCATGGCAGAGAAAGCTGGTATGGGGTGGGGGCAGGACATGGATTCAGAGGAACCAAAGAAATTTGCACAGTAGCCTCCTCCAAGTAGAAAGCCAAAAGCTTACTGTGCTTAAACTAGTTATTTTATCTAAGGCACTACCAAAAAAGAAGAGAAAACATTAAGCCTAAAATAATTTTAAATTAGTTAAAATGATTTTTATTTACCAGCTGAACAAAACTATTTTTCAGTGAAGGTGCCTCACATTTGGTAAGGTTGTAAGAAAATAATCATGGCTGGTAAACTATGTATTTGTAACTTATACAAATAGTCTCAAATACAACTCAAACATTTGAACCACAAACTTTATTTCTAGAAACAAATTATAAAGTACGAATAGAACTATACTAAGGCAACACATATACAATCACAGACACATATATATACATATACACATACATACTCTCATCTCATTATTTTTACAATGAATTTTCATTGCTAACAGTAGAATTGTGCACATAGTTTAAACATGTAATAGGAAGGCTATAGTGAACACAGGCCTCAGCCCCACTTCCCTTCATTCTTTGCTGACTCTTCTAATATGTAGCTCTGTTATTTTTAAGTCATGTGCTTACCTGCTATTTTTCAGGACACCAATTTTAGGCATGATGTGTTGATCTCATTACTGCAACAGGACCATTACCTCGTCCCTAATCACTGTTCCTACTCACCCTGTTTGCCATTTCTATTTTAGACAGAAACTCACTATTCAGCTTCAGCTGACTTTGAACTCACTGTGTAGACTCTCATCCTCACATTCCATCATCTATTCCTCTTAATATTGTTACAATACACTCTTCGATCATATTCATTGTAAATTCATTGTTTGTAAATGCTATATTAAACCAAGGAAGAACTGAGCAACAACTTTTTTTCTTTTATGTACAATATTTTTCCTAAAGTTAACCATCTTTTTCTATGTCATTCTCATACTGTCCTGGTGTTACCAGATGTGAAGGATTTGGCTCCCCTCCCAAGAACTTCACTCTGTGTTAAGCAGATACCAGCTACTGGGATGTTCTCTTCTTAGTCTGATTAAGTATGTCTTCCAGTAACTTAACCAAAGGGGGAGTAAGGAAGAAACCATCCCCATCCTTTTCCAGTGTCTGTGCCTAGGAAGATCTTTATTGTTTCTTTCACGACTTTTCCTTTGTTTTTTGTTTCTCATTAGGTTGATGTTGGACTTTCTGGATTGATCTAATTTACTTCTCTTTATTTTCTGTCTCTTTATGTTTTGTTTTCTGAGGGTTTCTCAACTTTATTCTTCAATCATTTTATTGATTTGTTTATGATGCTACCATATTTCTAATTTAAAGGGTCTTCCTGATTCCTTGATTATTTCTTTTTATAGCATCTTCTGTTTGTTTTATAGATGCAGTATTTTTTATTGCTCTGAAGATATTAAATATAGATTTTTGTTTTCTTCTTCATTGCCTCTGTTTTTTTATGGGTCCTTTTGTTCCATTTCTTTCACTTTACTGTTGGATAAAATCCTCAAATATATAGCAATGCTTATATCTTCATGTTGAAGGCCAACAATATCAGAGCTGTCGATTGGATGTTTAGTGTTCATGATGAGGATGCATCTTCCAGTAAAAAATGGGATACACATGAACAAGATTTGTCAGAAATATGCTAAATTGGATGATGTCTTGACTTGAAGTAAACAAGGCTTGGCAAGTGAATAATCAGGAATATTCCAAGATCTTCACTCTAGAAGTGCTATATTTCTTCAGAATTCTCTAATTCCCAGCTGGTTGTAAGGGGAATGAGCTAAAAGGCACCATATGGCTAGCAATTAGGATTCTAGAAGTTGGACAGGTGGAGACCACTGAGGATTCTAAAGATTAGTGCACAGAGATTTATGTAATCGCTATGATCTCAGCTCTGCATCCCCCTCCATTCCTGCTTACTTGAGCTTTGATATTTGTGTGACTTAGAGAAGGGAGACAGACTACTGGACAGACGGTGCCATAAAGGGGTGGAAACTAAAGGGACTTTTTGGCTAGTGGAACAGTATGCTGTACTCCTCAGAATGGATAGGTCTGCAAGAGCGATGTAGTTTATTTATACTTTGGGTTTCCTGAAGATGAAGCCTACTCTTAGGACTAACTCTGGCCAGCATAAGGAGATAAAATGTTGTAAGCCAGATAAAAAGTACCAAGCAGCAGCCTCACATACAGCTATATTGCGAAAATAAATCTTCCTGGTAGCTGGTCTGGAACTCACTGTTTCTGTATTGAATTTTAGCCTATTTTTATAGTTGGGCATTCCTATAAAGACACTTATTACATGCTGCACAGACCTGATTATGAGCAGTAGCTACAGAAAGTGAATTATGCAAAAGAAAGATCTTGCATTGTTAATAAACATGCTTGTTAACAAATATGCAGCAGAGAAACAATACACTAAGAAAAAGTCACTATTCCCTCAAACAAATGCTGATTATTCTGAAAAGAGTATTGTTTATAAATAACCATAGCCTTTTGCAAATTTCATAAATGCTATCCTGTAACTGCAAGCAACAGAAGCCATGAAAGTTTTACCTTGCTCTACCATCAGAAGAAAATGAGCAAAAGGCTCCTTGCCCTCTTGTAGACTCTTTTTTCTAATTAGGCTCACATCACTATCAAAAAGAGATAAACTTAGAAAACATTTCAAAATAGGAGAAAGACTTTAGGATCCAGGGAAAGGAATAGAGTGCTATAGAGCCCTGTGTTCTGGGAATGGCTTTACCATTGCCTTCTTGAGCTCTCAGAAGCTGGAACTGTGTGCAAAATATAAGCACCTATCAGCACTCCACCATGGAGGGTAAGAAGGCTTACTTGGCCTCACCTCCTTCCTGAGGATTTATTGGAAGTTAGTGGTTGCTGGGGAAGAAGTGATATTTTCTTCAGTGATGTAACCATTGCTAAGTTGCGTTGCATTTGTTCCTCAAAATAATCCTCCACTCAAGCTCTTGAGTGGTCCTAAGTAAAATATAATACAAGAGGGGCTATAGTGACGGCCCAGAAGTTCAGAGCAGTTAGTACTCTTCAGTTTGGTTTCTAGTACACATTTGGTGGCTTACAAACATCCATAATTCCAGTTCTAGGGAATCCAATTGCTTCTTCTGCCTCCCCAGTATTAGGTATACATGTAGTACACATACATATTTGCCTGAACCTAGATGTTTGATATCAAATTAGTGTACATGTTTTTGTGAAGAAATTTCTTTGGTGTAATTAATTTATATAATCTGTAGATTTTACGTAAAGCATATCACCCCTTTGTACAGAACCACCCCACATTGTGGAGGGCAGTTAGACTCTTAGAAATAAAGGCAGAGATCTTCCAAAGAAGAAAGAGGTCTGTCTCAAAACTAAAGCACAGAACCTCTACCTGAATATAACCTACAAAGCATAGATACAAAAGCAAAAATAGACAAAAGGTTTTACCTAAAACTAAAATGCTCCTGCATGGTGAGGAAACAGTAGTCAGTTAAGAGACAATCTACAAAATGACAGAAATATGTTATGTATATCACACATTTGGCAAAGGTTAATAGTCAGATCCAACCACTCATTAATAGATACCTTATAAGTCAGTGAAGGATATGAAAAAGGCCCAAATAGGCCTATCTGTCCTTATGTTTATATCGCTAAAGAAGATATGTAAATGTTCTACAGGTGCAGATTAAAACATACAATAAACCTAATAATCAAGGAATTTCGGATCAAAATCACAAAGAGATGTATCTCATACATGTTAGAATGGGAAATTCCAGATGAAAGAGAAGGTGGCTGATGAGGATGGGGAGTATAGTGGCTGGTGTCATGTCAGCTTGACAAAAGGTCAGGTCATCAGAGAGAAGGGAGCCTCAACTGAGACAAAAGCTTCCATAAGATGGGACTTCAGACAAGCCTGTTAGGTATTTTCTTAATTAATGATTGATGTAGCATCATTCTTATGCTAGTTATCCTGGGCTGTATAAGAAAGCAGGTTGAGCAAGCCCTAAGGAGCAAGCCAGCAAGCAGCACTCTCCCATGGCTTCTGAATCAGGTCCTGCCTCTAGGTTCCTGCCCTGTTTGAGTTCCTGTCCTGATTTCTTCAGTGACGAACAGTGATGAAGAATGTAAGGAAAAAAAAAAAAAACCCTTTCCTACCCAGGTTTCGATTTAGTCATGGTGTTTCATTATAACAATGGTAACCCTAATTAAGATATGGAAGAAGAGAACCCAGGTACATGGTAGATAAAATGTATTAGTACAGATACTGTGAAGAATAACTTAGAGAGTCTTCAAAAAATAAAGTAAATAACTGCCAAATAACCCAGGCCCCACTATGTGGTGCATATCTAATAGTATACTCCTGAAAGGGGTATGCCCCTAAAAGGAATATGTCAAAGAGAGATCTACATTCTCTATCATTGTAGCAGCATCCACCATGGCAGAGGTACAGAATCAAACTGACCATAAACCAGTGAAAGGATTCTTTTTAAAAGTAGTATAGCACACTATACTTTTCATCTTAAGAAGTAAAGAAATCCCTTTATGTGAGACAACCAATATAAATCTGAAAGACTTGTGCTGAATGAAATAAGAGCAGCACAAAAGATTAATGTACTACATAATATCACTTATATGTAGAACTTTTAAGAGTCAGTTTTACAGGCAATAAGTGCACTGACAATTACCAGAAGGGAAGGCAGAATGGGGGCCTAAAGGAGATGCTATCCAGAGGTCACTAAGTTCCTTTTAGAAATTAGGAATAAGGAACAAGGTTTATCATACTACTTGATGGCTACAGCTAACAGCAATGAACACTATTGTCCACTTCAAAATGACTAGGTAGGTGAATTTTGCATTTTCTCACCGCAAATAAATAATATATACATAAGATATTACATTTATTTATTCATTCTGTTATCAATGTGTGAATATTTAAGAACATCGATTTGAGACATAATGTATATATTTTTTACTTTCAATTTTCTAAAAAGTATTAATAAGAAAGAGGGAGGGACTCTTGCCTTAGTCTTTGTTTCCAAATCTGTAGCCTCACTTGCAGATCTTGGTGAGTCTCAAGAATTGCATAAGATAATTCCTTATAGTTTCTCAGTCTCTGCATCCAAATATATGTTTCATATGCACACACATATGTATGTATGAAATAAATGTATAGGACATGTTCCTATATAAATGAATTATGTATATGCATAAAACTGTGTATATATGCGCATGCACATTCACAATCTCCTATTGCTTGCTTGTGCCTCTATCCCTGTGGAGAGAATTGATGAGTGCCCTCTATACACATGGGTGAAAAAAAATCACATATGCTGAATTCAGTGGGACTCCAATACCATAACTATAAAACTGAAAAACAAGTAAAACTAAACAAGGGGATGTTTAGAGGTATATACATATGTAAAAAATAGCATCGTTGAGAAGGATAGATCAAACCCCAGGTACATAACTGCACACTGCCTCTGTGTGTGGCGTCAGGCTCGGAGCTCAAAGTCCTTTTTTCATGGCTTTGGTAATGTACCACTTCTTAGGTACGGTGGTAGGTTTATGAGTATTCATTTTATTATTATGCTGTATATATTATACATGTACATTAAATGCAGCCTTTTTATGAAGCAAATATTTTATGATTAAAACTTCTTTTTAATAACAAATCTTATAAGCACCTATAAAAGAACATTTGCCGCCCTCATTTTGTTGGCTTAGTGACTGGTTTTAACATAAAATATTTCTTCCTGGAAGCCTCTTTCTGTTCCTTTTTCTTAGTAACACTCTGGGCTCTTTCATCCCTGTCCCCTTGTACTTTTCACAGCTTCTAATCCATTAACCATTCTGACATATGGATTTAAATGCCCTTCTTATTACACTCCACTGGATTCAAGTTCTCCAGGCCTGATTTTCCCAACCCTCTCTCACATAATAGGTAGCTTTTCTTATAACATTGACCTTCCACCCCCTTGCCTGGCTATCCTACCACTCATTTCCTCTCATCTTGCCCTAACTGAAGGACATCCCAGAGAGGGTCACACCCCGGTGCCTCCTTGCTCTTCACTGCTTTTCTTAGCCTTGTTCTTTTGGTGAAGTAATTCATTTTGGCTCTAAGTTCACAATCAAACCCCTAAATTTCTTTCCTTAGATTCTCTCCTTGACCTTTTCTAACCAGGCTCTTACCTACTTCAGTCCACTGAAATACAAAGCCACAATTACCTCTACCTAGGGGCTATGACTCCTGGCCCGGTGATCTTGCCACTGATCTTGAAATATTCATTCTCTCTCTCTCTCTCTCTCTCTCTCTCTCTCTCTCTCTCTCTCTCTCTCTCTCTCTCTCTTTGTCTCTCTCTCTATCTCTCTGTCAATTGATGGTTTCCACAGGGTCAGGAGTACTGGAGGAGAAGGCATAGATGGCTACCCAAAGTATTTTGCATGTGACAAAGTAGCTCCCAGCTAGGAGAGGAGCATGGAGATGAGAATGAGTGTTCCACTTAAAAGCTGAATACAGAATTGATCAAGCACACTGAAGCACCTTGAGGAAAGAAAGAACTACCAATGATTAGAAAGTGAAGACTTTCTTTCAAATGAATTTTTCAGCAATTTAACAAATAATAGTTTTAAATATAATTTTGAAGGCATTTGAATAGAGTCCACGCCTCAGGATAATAGCTTCCCCTCTCGCCTCTAATATATTTCTGAGTAGCATATTTAAGTTTTAGTTTTAAAATTAAATAGCCAAGCAGAATATTTGAAATTATGTGTTTGACTGGTTTTTATTTTGATTTATAAAGAGCTAAAAATAATCTCTAAAATCACACTTAAATATAACTCTTTCCCCATAGTGCTTATTTGCTTGTTACCAAATATTCAGGCTGGATATTTTGTTTACAGTGTGGCTATTGGAAGTTACCCTTGTTGGTGATCTTCACTCCAGCATTGACAAATCATCCCTTAGTGCTCTGCCAATGCCCACATTTGTGGGCTTCTCCTTTGTTGCTGTGACTCTCCACTTCAGTAACAGTAGAGGAGCCGTCAAAACCAATCAAGAAATAGTGGTCTCCTTCTGTTCAAGAGAATGAACGCTCCAGGAGGGTGGAGAGCAAACACTGCAGTTGAGGAGACTGATCATTGGACTAAGGGACAGCACCTTAGGAAGGCTGGACCATCGGTTGCAGAGGTGTGTCAACCTGAAACCAGGCTAGAAACATTGGGGAAGCAATTGATTATCTCTTTAATGAGATGATGAACATTTCGTTCAAGAATTCCTGCCCTTTGTGCTCGTTGCTTCAGATCCACCATGAATCTTTAGTTCCACCACTTTCATTAGCCCAGCTTTCCCTTTTTCTAGTCCTTTTCTCTTTTGAATGTTCCCCATAGTCTAAGGATGCTTTTTCTGGTATGTTGAGCAATTTTACTCTCTGCATAGGCCCACTTCATTTCACTCCTCCTGCCAAGATTTATAGTCTGGAAATTCTTTTAATCTCTAATAAAATTGTCTTTGAGATTTCTTCTGAATCCACTCTCAAATTCTTTTATTAATTAAACTAAGAGTCCCAAGAGAAGAACCCCAATTTCCTCAGTAGCATGTGCATGTAAGACTCCCCAACATTTCCAACAGTAGCATCTCTACCTCCGCAGTTGTTTGTGTTTCTTCCTACTGCAATTCATTCCACAGTGAAGGAAATCCTTGCTCTCCTGCTTCGGCACTACAGTTCTTCCCATTATCTAACCAGCAATAAGAATTTGGTTTTCACTCCCTCTTAGTTTATTGTTTTGTTCAGTGTATTGGATATGTTACTTACTTAACTTGTGTTGTGTTTGTACATGCTATTTAAAGGTACTCAGTCTATATTCTATAAAACAGTGCTTCTCAGGCTATGTGTTACCCTAGAAAACTCAGTTTATAAACAGCTTTTGATTTTGAGGGAGAAGGGACAATACAGCCCCTGGGTGAACACACAAACTGTGTCATCTATCAGGCACCAATTATCTAGCATACATTGATAAATGACTTATTCATGAGAGTAGAAAGGGAACCATCTTAGTTTGGAAGGAACTGAAACTGTGAGGACATGTGGCTGTATTAAAATGTCAGAGAATCAGGGTCCATGAACTTACTGGACATAAAGACCAAGAAAAGATTGGAACTCTCTCACCTAGACCCCATAAAGTAATGATCACCTGACACTGCCATGGCGTGGACCCACACCAACCCATCATGATATATATAGTGTATGCATAAAGGACCACTCCTCTCTGATCGTTCCTGGAACTTCAGATGGACAAGGTCTGGTTATGCTGGCACAGTGGACTCAAATGCCTCTTCACTCACGACTTTTCCTTTCTGGGATCTGAATCATTATTTCCTGCTCCAGATCCTGTTTAGAGTTTTACCTCACAGCTGAGCCCATCAACTTAGCTGTAAACCTGACTCCAGCACTGCCCTCCTGGCAATGATCCGGTTCATCCATTATCAATGCAAACTGCTTCTCATGCTGCTTCTGAAACCTTTTGAACTACAGACTCTAATTTGTATACATTCTGCAAACCATATATATGCATATGGACTTCCTGTGTGATTTGTGATATGAAAATTCATGTTAGTAATTAAAATAGAAATAAAATGATCTGCATTTGCCTTAGCCAGTTTTCCAGGGTAGGCAGGATTTTATGACAAATTACTGACAGTGAAGTTGGTAAGGCTTATGAATTTATTGCTATTTAATGAATTCTAACATTGCAGAAAGACATAGAAGTGTTTGTCTGTTTCTAGTATAACACTCTCACAATACCTTCTAGTTTGAAATAATTTTCAGCACACAGGACAGTTATATAGACAACACAAACAGATTAAACTATTAGCATATGCACATAGATGTTAAAATCTTCACTATTTGTTACACCTTCTGCTTTCCCTGAGCTATTATTGTGTAAAGCATTGTTAAGGAGATACAAGAGAATATCCATTTACTCTAGATGGACATCAAGTGTGATTTCACCCAAGGCTAACTTGGTAAGGCCATTAAATTTCTTCAGCTTTCTTAAAGAATATTGGGCAGATGCTACTTACGAAAGGGTAGATCACCTCACACCACACAGCTGCATCACTTTAAAGTCCTACCTCATTATGGTTGGTAACCTCATGGAAGCTGCATCATGAAGACTTGCTTTCAGCTGATCTATTTCATATATAGCATCCTTCTGGACCATCTACAGCTAGGGGAGAAGGCAGAGAAGCAATAGTTGGACTCTCCTTTGAGGGTCTTGTGACCCTCCCCTCCTTCACCTACCAGGAAGTGTCAACAGCTTTGTTACCATTTCTACAGATCTAGCTATCACCATACTGTTCAATCCTACTTGACCTGGTTACTAGGGCCAGACTCCAAAATGACATCATGTTAAGTTCAAATGCAAAGAAAAAAATCTCCAATTATAAAAGTTACTGTATTCTGTTCTGAATTTATTAAGAACTGAATTTTTTATTTCCCATGCTCGTGCTCTCTCTCTCTCTCCCTCTCTCTCTCTCTCTCTCTCTGTGTGCATGTGTGTGTGCGTGTGTGTGTGTGTGTGTGTGCGCGCGCGCGTGCGTGCGTGCGTGTGTGTGTGTGTACAATATATGCACACGTGTGTTTATGGGTATGCTGGCCTGTGCATGTATGGAGACCAGAGGAGGGTGTTGTGTTTCCTTCTCCATCACTCTCTTTCTTATTCATTTTACACAGGGTCTCACTTTGCACTGGAGCTCATTTCTTTCAACTAGACTAGCAGTAAGCAAGTCCCAATAATCCTGTCTTTGCCAAACCACAGAGGTGGAATTATAGCACATATGAAATAAACATCCAGATTTTACATGAGCACTGGGATCTGAACTCAGGTCCTCATGGTGTAGTAAGGGCCCTCTGAGAACAAGAGGAGGCAAGGTGGCTTAATAGTATCATTGTATGCATGTATAGCCTTATCACATTCTTTATCTCCCCAGTGTCACAGACCTACAGTCATAGAGTACCCAATGAAAATGTGCATTACTATATAAGGGGACAAAATATATGAAGAATATATGTATATGGCAAAACCCTGATGTGCTGGGTTTTTGTCTTTGGTTGTGCTATCACAAATGTACAGTGCTTCCTGGCAGGAAAGCCTTGCTGCCCTGTCTCTCTGTCTGAGAGTCTTATTATGGTTTTGCCTAGCAAATGTTCTTAACCACAGAGCTATTTTTCCAGCCCCCAAATTCACACTCTTCTATCTTTTAACATTTCCATGTGTTTCCTAAGAAACAAGATATTTTTAATGCAACCATTAAGCAGCCATCAATTTCTGTAGATTTAATATCAACTTGAAACTGTTTATTAAAGAAGTCCTTAATCAAACCCAATCAGTTGTTCTAATATTCATTTAACATTTTGTTTTAACCTCCAATGACTAATCCAGTTAAAGATCACATATTGCATTTGTTACACATTTGGAATTCATTCTAGATTATGTTATTAGTTGGCATTTATCACTGAGTCTAGTAAACAATTTATGGGGAGTCATATTAAGAACACATTCATACCCGGCTCTCTATCACACTCTTTTCCATGCATTTGGCATCTACTGATGATTGAGTAGATTCATCTCCACTAAGGTAAATTGGAAAATGATGAATTTCTATTTCCCTATTCCATCTACCTTTCTTTATCTGAACTATCCTATAAGAAAGAACTTTCCCATTACCCATTCTAGTATCTAATCATTGCAAGTACAGTCACAGATTCCCATTTTATTCAGTAGGTTATGTCCTGATTTATTTTGATGCATAAACTTTTCCAACACATGGGCTATGATGGCTTTTCAAGATGTCTCTCTATCTTTTCAGTGTTTCCATGTAGTCTTTGGTTACTTTCTCACGTTCTGTCAAAACAAGTTAGTGTTGGTTCATCTTGTATTTCCCTGCCTTAGCCCTGGAATTGGTCATGCACTCCCATTACAAACATGCTTTTATTACCTGTAAAATATTGAGGCCTCTGCTAATCTTTGAGGTATGATGATTAAATCTAGACATTGTTTATTAGAACCTAAGTAGCCAAGAAGGACATTGACCTTCACTATTCCCATGCTTCATTTTGGTTCACCTCAGTGATGTGCTTGAATTTTTCAGGAACTGGATTGACTGAGTCCTGAGTTGCCCTGTGATAATCTTTATACTTCTGTCTTGTCTAAGTCTGGAGCAGAGTGATCCTGCAGCCCTGTAGAAGAAGTTCCATATCAAAGACTACCTTCTGGCTATGGCCAAGGTTGCTATGGGGAGCCTCTGCTCTGGGATAGGAAGTCAGTTCAAGATGTCCTTGGGCAGACTTCATGGGCACTATGCTTTGTGTGAAATGTCATTTGGCTCTTGGGGACACAAGTCATTGGATTAAGCATTTTTGTATTACTTTGATAAACCTAGCTTTACAGTTTTAGATTTACAGAAAATTAAACATCCAACACAGAGAAGCATACATGTACCCCATTCCCACCCTATCTTGTCACTTATTATTTATATCTTGCTTCAGTGTGATTCATTTGTTACTATTACCAACTCAGTTACAAACCACTATTGATGTATATTTAGTTATTTTTAAGTTTCTAATTTTTATGTGTGTGTGTGTGTATGTGTGTGTGTGTGTGTGATGTGAGTAGCCACATGCATGTGGAAGACAAAGGACAACTCTGGGGATTTGTTTCAATCTTTCTACCTTCCCATTGCTTTCAGTGATGAAAACATGTCACCTAGCATGTATGACAAGCCCTTTTACACACTGGGCCATTTCCCCAGCAACTAGTATTATACTTTCAATAAACAAACTTGGCAGTTTACATTAAGGTTTAGTCTCTGTCTTGTACAATATTGTAAGTACTAGAAAAAGTATAGTGCTGAGTACCTGTCATTATCATATAATATAAAATAGGTTTGCTCATAAAAAATCTATTGCTACTCATCTATTCACTACCTGCCATTTCTGCAAAGAATGTGGTAACCATGGATTTAAACTTTAAGAGGGAGAAACAGACAAAAAAACCACAAAGAGTAAG
Source organism: Sigmodon hispidus (assembly GCA_004025045.1). NCBI lineage: Eukaryota > Metazoa > Chordata > Mammalia > Rodentia > Cricetidae > Sigmodon > Sigmodon hispidus. The sequence goes on from PVIH01013480.1 coordinate 30,131, forward strand.
TATCTGGGCTGCTGACAAACAGACTTGCTGAAAGCCACAACCCTAGAAACTATTATATAAGAGTCATTTGTGCTCCATGTGCCCCAGCCACAGTGGTTTCCCCAGAGGGAAATAGATTCCTTAAAGAAGCCAAGATTTCTATCACTGCTGGTTCTGCACCCTGATCCACAGCTTTCTCATATTGCAGATGAAAGAGAGCATCTCTGGCCATCATACCAAGACTCTTATTCCTTTAATGTTACCTTTACAACCTATAAGAGAAAAACCTTGGACAGAAATCCTAAATGTTCAAGGGCAATAGAACAAAAGAACCATCATGACATTTAAGATGATCGACTATATAGCTATGCTCACACTTGAGCTAAGAAACATAAACTAGACACAAATATTACTGTTCTCATCTCTATAATCTATGACTTGTTTTCAATCTGAAAAACTAGAAATGAATAAGTCATTGCATGCAAATTCCACATAAATAAAATGCCCCCATGGTGAAGTTTAAAAAGAACCTCCTGTCTTATTTAGGGATGTACTTTCTGTCTTGGTCATGCTATTTGAAAGTATTAGTAAGACTGCTAAGAATACCTCAATGAATTTGAAAATATAATTTACAAAATTGAATGTGGATAAAAACGCACACTTTTCAAACTTAGTTGTAAAACCCTGAATGCATAGTGATGGCTAACTGGAAGCATGTATCTGTATTGATAATGCTTTATTCTAAAGGCCTTTCCATAACTCTTCCTCTCCTTTGATTTAGTGGAGAAGTGACAAGATGTAATTAGATGTCCCAGAAGAAATGTTCTCCTGGACTCATAAGCATCTACATTTTGAAAATTGTGGAGGGTTTAAAAATATAGAATCAACCAATCTGAGAAATAGATGGTAAAATAATCAAGTTGACATTGGTTTACCCACCCACAGAGAACAGCATCTGTAGTCAAGATCTGAAGGATTTGCTCTCTGAAAAAACAGAGATAAGAAAAACAGTATAAAATTTTTTGATCATTTATTTTACTATAAAGATAGGACACATAAAAATCTTATGTCTTTAATTAAGAAAAGAAAAAATAAAGAAACTTACTATAATCTGACCATGAAAATACACTAATAAACATCATCTTTTTGATGGGGGATGAAATAGCTGGGTCAGATTGTGAAGATAACTCTATATACCAATACCAATGCTTGACATTCATTTGTACTTTCAGTTTGCCTTTTAAGTAAACAACATTTAAAAGTGTAATTTCTGGGATCTACTTTGCAATTTCAGCATGTATCTATAACTGATTTATTTAATATCACTTTTGTATTTAAATTGTAAGTTATTTCCAATTTCTCATTATAATGAATAATGTTACAGGTTTCTGGTTTTAAGATGTTAAGACAAGGGATGAAGAGATGGCTCCGCCATTAAAGGCTAGGCTCACAACCAGAAATATAAGATGTTAAGACACAGATTAGCTTTCTCCTTACCCAACCCTGACTTTAGCACGTCAGAAAAAGAATATTTGTTCACAAGGAAAAGAGGGGGGTTCGGGGACCGGGTGCTGTCTGCAGAGCATGTCCCAGAGCACTCTGTAGCAGACAGAGATAAACTCTGACTGCCACAGTCGTGTCCCCCCCCCCCCACTGCTGCTGAGGGAATTTGCGTGGCCTCAACCCCACCACCAATTGGTCAAACAGAGAGAAAGATTGAAGACTTGAAATTAAGTTCCCTGCCCAGAGGAGAGGTAGAGATTGAGCAGACCTTTTCCTCAGAGGTGACAGGAAGCACACAAGCCTGAGTGCCACAACTGACCAGGAGCCACCTAATCATGAACCACTGAAGCCATGGGCAGACGCCAGTGCAAAAATTTACATAATAATATAAAGAACAACAAGGCAAGTCCAGAAGAAAGGGGTGATCCTACAAATACAAGACCTGAACTCAGCAATGAAGAGGAAACAGAAGGAAACAACACCAAAAATTCCTTTATGATGATCATCGAAGCTCTCAAAGAAGATATGAAAAATAGCTTTAAAGAAATAGAAGAAAATACAAACAAAAAATTGGAAAAGATGAACAAATCTATGAAAGAAACATGCCAGGAACTAAAAGCTGAAATAGAGGCAATAAAAAAGGCACAAAATAAGGCAAAGATGGAAACAGAAAACCTGAAGAAATAAGCTGGAACCATAGATACAAGCATAACCAACAGAGTTCAAGAGATGGAAGATAGAATCACTGAAGTGAAAGACTCAGTAGCTCAAATATATATATCAGTCAAAGAAAATACTAAAATCAAAAAAGCCATGACTCAAAATGTTCAGGAAATGTGGGACACCATGAAAAGACCTAACTTGAGAATAATAGGAATAGAAGAAAGAGAAGAATACCAGCTCAAAGGCACAGATAATGATTTAAATAAAATCATAGAAGAAAAACCTCCCTAACCTGAAGAAGGAAATGCCTATAAAGATACAAGAAGCTTACAGAACACTAAATAGATATGACCCCCCAAAAAATCAGCATGTCACATTATAATCAAGCAACAAAACATGCAGAACAAAGAAAAAATTTTAAGAGCTGCAAAAGAAAAGGGCCAACTTACATATAAAGGCAGACTCATCAGAATAACACCTGACTATACAATGGAAATGATTAAAGCTAGAAGGGCTTGGTCAGAAGTTACACAGATGCTAAAAGAGCATGGCTGCCAAACTAGAATACTATACCCTGCAAAATTATCAATCATCATAGATGGAATAAACAAGATATTTCATGACAAAGTCAGACTGAAACAATATCTATCTATCTATCAATCCAGCGCTACAGAGAGTATTAGAGAGAAAACTCCAACCTAAGGACCCCAGATACATCCATGAAACCACAAATGATCAATAATTTCACAGAAGAATACTCCAGAGAAAGGAAATACAAACAAGTTACCACGAAAAATAGCAGGAAATATCAATCAGTGGTCACTAATTTCCCTTAATATCAATGGACTCAATTCTCCTATAAAATGCCACACACTAACAAGATGGATACAACAACAGAAGCCATCCTTCTGTTGCCTACAAAAAACACACCGCAACTGCAAGGACAGACACAGGCTTAGAATAAAGGGTTGGGAAAAGATTTTCCAGTCAAATGGTCCTAAGAAACAAGCCGGGGTTGCCATTCTAATATCTAACAAAGTAGACTTTAAGCTAAAAGCAATTAAAAGGGACCAAATTGGTCACTACTTATTCATCACAGGAAAAATTGACCAAAAGGAGATTTCAATCCTGAATATTTATGCCCCTAATATAAGGGCACCTACTTATGTAAAAGAAACACTGCTAAATCTGAAATCCCACATCAATTCTTACACCCTAATAGTGGGAGACTTCAATACCCCACTTTCAACCCTAGATAGGTCAACCAGACAGAGACTCAACAGAGAAATAAGGAGTCTAAAAGAGGTTATGATGCAAATGGATTTAATAGATATCTACAGAAGGAGTAGACAGCAGGAAATAATCAAACTTAGAGCTGAAATCAATACAATTGAAACAAAAAGAACAATACAAAGAATCAATGAATCTAAGAGTTGGTTCTTTGAAAAAGTTAACAAGATAGATAAGCCCTTAGGCAAACTAATCAAAAAACAGAGAGTGTTCAAATCAACAAAATCAGAAACAAAAAGGGGGACATAACAACAGACCCCCAGGAAATACAGAGAATTATCAGATCATATTTTGAAAATCTGTATTCCACAAAAATGGAAAACCTAGAAGAAATGGACAGCTTTCTGGATAGGTACCATCTACCAAAATTAAATGAAGATCAGATTAATTACCTAAACAGGCCTATAACTTTAAGGAAATTGAAGCTGTCATTAAAAACCTCCTCAAAAATAAAAGCCCTGGTTTCAGTGCCAAATTCTACCAGACATTCAAAGAAGAATTACTACCATTACTCCTCAAGCTATTTCACACAGTAGAAACTGAAGGAATATTGCCAAATTCCTTTTATGAGGCCACAATTACACTAATACCCAAGCCAATCAAAGACACAACAAAGAAGGAGAATTACAAACCAATTTTCCTCATGAATATTGTTGTGAAAATTCTCAACAAAATTTTGGGAAACCGTATACAACAATTTATAAAAAATATCATCCACCACAACCAAGTAGGCTTCATCTCAGAAATGCAGAACTGGTTTAACATAAGAAAAACTGTAAAAATTATCCATCATATAATCAAACTAAAGGAGCAAAACCACATGATCATATCCTTAGATGCTGAGAAAGCCTTTGACAAAATCCAACACTCCTTTATGATTAAAGCCCTGGAGAGATCAGGAATACAGGGGGAATACCTAAGTATAATAAAGGCAATATACAAGAAGCCAACAGCCAGTATCAAACTTAATGGAGAAAAACTCAAAGCAATTCCACTAAAATCAGGAACTAGACAAGGATATCCTCTATCCCCTTATCTAATCAATATAGTTCCTGAAGTTTTAGCTAAAGCAATAAGAGAACAAAAAGAGATTAAGCAGATACAAAGTGGAAAAGAAGAAGTGAAGCTATCTCTATTTGCAGATGATATGATTGTATACATAAGTGACCCACAAAATTCTTCCAAGGAACTGCTGCAGCTGATAAACACCTCAGCAATGTAGCAGGATACAAGATTAACTCAAAGAAATCAGTAGCCCTTCTATACACTAAAGATAGAAGAGCTGAAAAAGAAATAAGGGAAACATTACCCTTCATAATAGCTGCAAATAGTATTAAATACCTTGGAGTAACTATATCCAAAGAAGTAACAGACCTATTTGACGAAAATTTTAAATCACTGAAGAAAGAAATTGAAGAGGATATCAGAAAATGGAAAGCTCTCCCATGTTCCTGGATTGGTAAGATCAACATAGTAAAGATGGCAATTCTACCAAAGGCAATCTACAGATTCAATGCACTGCCTATCAAAATCCCAACACAATATTTCTTGGACCTTGAAAGAATAATATTCAATTTCATTTGGAATAACAGGAAGGCCAGGATTGCCAAAACAGTATTACTCAACAAAAGAACCTCAGGAGGTATCACCATCCCTGACTTCAAGTTATACTATAGAGCTACAGTAATAAAAACAGCCTGGTACTGGCATAAAAACAGACTTGTGGATCAATGGAATAGAATTGAGGATCCAGACATTAACCCAAAAACCTATGAACACTTGATCTTTGACAAAGAGGCCCAAAATATTCAATGGAAAAATGATAGTATATTTAACAAATAGTGTTGGCATAGCTCGATGGAAGTGTGTAGAAAAATGCAAATGGATCCGAGCCTGTCACCCTGCACAAAACTCAAATCCAAGTGGATCAAAGACCTTAACATAAACCCAGCCACTTTGAACTTGATAGAAAAGAAAGAGGGAAATATACTTCTACAAATTGGCACAGGCGACCACCTCCTAAATATAACACCAGTGGCACAGACACTAAGACCAACAATCAATAAGTGGGATCTCCTGAAGCTAAGAAGCTTCTGTAAAGTCAAGGACACTGTCAATAGGACAAAACGACAACCTACAGAATGGGAAAAGATTTTCACCAACCCTACAAGTGACAGAGGACTGATCTCTAAGATATATAAAGAACTCAAGAATCTAGAGCCAAAACCTTGAATAACCCAATCAAAAAATGGGGAACAGATCTAAAAAGGGAAATCTCAGCAGAAGAATTACAAATGGCTGAAAGGCACTTGAAAAAGTGCTCTTCATCTTTAGCCATCAGAGAAATGCAAATCAAAACAACTTTGAGATACCACCTGACACCTGTTAGATTGGCTAAGGTAAAAGGCACAGATAACAGCCTATGTTGGAGAGGATGCGGAGCCAGGGGAACACTCCTCCATTGTTGGTGGGAGTGTAAACTTGTTCAGCCACTTTGGAATGCAGTATGGTGGTTTCTCTGAAAATTGAGAATCAATCTCCCCAAGGACCCAGCAATACCACTTCTGGGTGTATATCCTAATGATGCACAGTCACACTCCAAAGGCATTAGCTCAACTATGTTCATAGCAGCGTTATTTGTAATAGCAAGAACCTGGAAACAACCTAGATGTCCCTCAACTGAAGAATGGATTAACAAACTGTGGTACATCTGCACAATGGAGTACTACTCAGCAGTAAGAAAAAATGATATCCTAAAATTTGCAGGCAAATGGATGGATTTGGAGAATATCCTCCTGAGCGAGGTATCACAATCTCAGAAAGATAAGTAGGGGATGTACTCAATCAATAGTGGTCTCTAAAAAAACAAACAAGATAAAAGCCAAGCATGCCCAAGCTGCAAACCACAACCACTGAACAGCTTGGGATCAGAAACACCCTGGACTGACCCTTCGAATCCCACTCCACCTAGAGGAACACCTGACTCACTCTTGAGGGAGGGGGGACAAAACTGGATCTGCCAGGAGTGGAGACTGAACTAAGCAATATTGGGTTGTGGGACCATGGTCTGCCTGCAGCCTGCCCAGGGAGGGAATGGGGATTTGTGGAGAAGAAAAAGTGACCTGATGTGGCAGGAGGGGAAAGGGACCTTGAATAAGAATATACAGGGATAGAAAGCGTGACTTCTTTGTTAATAATAATAATAATAATAATAATAATAATAAAAAGTATACAGAAAAAGAAAAGAAAATACGAAGGAATCAACAAAGATCTCTTGCAACTAATAAGGAATTAAAGCCAAATTATAGAACACAAAGTTAATATTATAATACTCAATTGCTTTCTTATATGGAAATAATGAAAATTAGAACTTTAGCTGAAAAATATTAATTTTCTAATCTATGGTTGAATTTGATTTATTCTAGTTTTTTAAAACTTTTTTCATCATGCATCCTGAAACCACCCATCTTCCATCTCCTCACATCTACCCTCTGCCCCTGTAACAGCCCCTTCCCAATAAAACAAAATTTAAGTTAAAACTTAAGAAAATTTAAAAAATAAATGGAAAAAAGAAGGAAAGAAAAGAGAGTTCCTAAAGAGGTCTCAGAAAGTATCCCAAACATTTTGGGGAAATGATATCAAGCAGACGGTAATAGATGACTCACTGGAGAAAGGCAGTCTGTGGAGCCCAGTTCCACTCGATACATCTGCAAAACACTTCCATTGCATCTCAGGCTTGGGAGCATCATGGAAGAAAGGGTGAGAAGATTGTAAGAGCCAGGGGAGAATGTGTCTCCCAATAAAATCAGAAGATGTACTCTTAAAGTCTCAGCAACATAACTGCCCAAATACCAAGCTGGACAGAGAAAAGCCGGCAAAGCATTAACCCTACACAAAGAACTACAAGCAAAAGATTGCAGCTAGGAATAGGAACTGTTCTTCACACCAGCTCTGGTTGTCCAGTGCCAAATTCTCAGCCCTGAAAACAGACACACATGTAACATTATATGGACTCAACAGCTTATATTTAGTAACATATATATGCATACAAAAATAACAATTAGTAAAAAAAAAAAGGCAATAAATTTGAAAGAGGATAGGGAGAGATATATGGAAGAGTTGGGGTGAGGAAATGGAAGGAGAAATACTGTATTTGATTTATGCGCTCAAAAATAACAACCAAAAATAGCTTCAACCAAACACACATGCATTAATTATAAGTCTGCAAACCAGTGTGGGTGGCACAAGCTTGTAAACCCAAGCATTTAGGAGATTGGGCTAAAAGATAAGAAGTTCATCTTCTGGTTACATATTCAGTTTGAGGCCATCCTCCTGTAGGAGCTGGTCTCAAAAACAAATCAAAGAAACAAATAAAACGAGAAGTTTGCATTATCTCTACCGTTAATGTTTAACTTTCCTTCAAATAAGGTAAGTTATTAGGTTGATTTCGCCTCTGGACTGAGAGCTGTCAGGCCTTGTCTCTCCTGGCTGCCTTGAGCCTACAGTTGTCACTGAAGTAGCCCCTACTTTGAACACTGACAAGATAATCTTCATAACATCTCCCTTGCTTTGAACACCCCGCAGAAACTTTAAAAGCTATAAAGGAACCCTGTAACCACAGTTGCTGCGAAAGCTTTGGCTGCGGCTTTCTGGGGCTTTTCAGTATCCAGGACTGTAGCATGTATTTTTATTTCCTATAAAAGATTGTACTCCAGTTAGGGTCAGCACTGAACTCTAGATGACCGTACTCCATCTGGGACTGAGGAGAGGGAGCATCTCCTCTGAGACTCAACGGGACTTTTGATTGGTGCTTATGAAAGGCTTGTGGTTGGTAGAAGGAGAAACTGCGTACATTTGATACCTGCGGTGGGTGGGATTATAATCAAGGAACAAGTGTCCCACACCTTTCTTCTGGACACATAAGCAGAAGGTTTTCCAGGGAGCCTGGGAGTTTCCTCTCATATGTGCTGCCCTTTGGCATTGCACCATTAGAACAAATAAAAACTCCTCCAGAGGTTGCCTGTCTGTGGTCTTTTGGGGGGATAAAGTGGACTGGCTTGGATCCATGGGAAGCAAAGCCCAGGAGGTTCCAGAGACACTGCTAGGGAAAGAGAATCCCTAGAGAGCAAAAAAGAAGGAAAACAAGGAAGAGTCACATGAGCTGTTCAATACGTGTGTGTGTGTGTGTGTGTGTGTGTGTGTACACGCATGTGTGCGTGTGTAAGCTGGCCAGGACACTAGTGAAGATGGGAACTAACTATATCTTTCCTATAACCCTCTTTTTCCCTTTTTCCTTCCTTCTTCCCATTTTAGCCACCTCTCCCTAGTAGCTTAAAACACCCAAACAAGATGCATGTAGCAATACATAGGAAACAATAATGCCAAAAATCTATAAAAGCCTCAAACTTATGGTGCTCTGGGCACTCTAGCTTCAGGACATTAATCTTCTAAAGAAGAAATTGCTTCTTGTTAAAAGTAGTCTGAAGTCCTAGATTTTGAACTAAGCTAAAATTAAATGTATATATTTTAAAGTATTTTTAATTTATTGTTAAATGAGAAGTAGAACCTCTGTGTTGAGATTCTGTCTGGCTTGAGCATGTGCAGGACTTGTGCACGCTGTCGCAGTCTCTGTGAGTTCCTATGTGCATCTGCTTACTATGACTGTAAAACACCATGTCCTTGGAGTCATCTACCACCACTGGCTCTTTTCATCTTTTTAGGCCCTCTTCTGCATTGAGCCCTGAGCTAGAGAGGAAGGGTGTAATATATGTGGAACATTCACAGTTGAGCATTCTGAAGTTACCAGTTGTGGGGCTTGGTGTTGGTCACTATCTACTGCAAGAAACAGTTTCTCTGATGAGGTGTATCTGATATGGATACAAATAGTATGTCTTTAAAAGTCATTTTATTGCTATGTCCATTTAGCAGTATAATAGTATTAGGTTTTCAGGTAGGTCCAGAAAAGCTTAGGATTTATATTAGTTACTTTTCTTATTGCTATGACAAAACACTATGACAGAAGCACCATAGGGTAGGAAAGATTGATTTTGGCTCATCATTTAAGTGGTACCAACCACAGAGCAGGGAAAGGGGTGGAGCTTGTTGCATCTTAGTGGATGTACAATCAGTACTCTATCCAGAAGTGAAGCCACATCAGAACCCTTAAAGCCCTGGCACTAAAATTTAGAAGCTCATGGCAAAGAGGTTCCACAACTATATAAAATGTGCTGATGGCTGGAACTCAGTGCTAAATACATGAAATATTATACATTCAAACCATTAAAAGACAGGAGAGAAACCCTTTCCAATTAGGAAGTACAGGATTCTAGGAAAAGTTCTGCCCTACACACACACACACAGAGAGAGAGAGAGAGAGAGAGAGAGAGAGACAGACAGACAGACAGACAGACAGACAGACAGAGAGAGAGATAGCTACACACAGAGAGACACGAACACAAAAGATTACTTGCCAGGTACAGTTTTTGTTTAACGCAGTTTTGGTTGAGTTTATTTTTGTAGCTGCTATTGTTATGTTGAACTCTTTCCAACTATTCTTTGCTTGTATAATCTCTAGCTAGCTATCTAATTTCTAGGATATAACAATTTTCCACATGACATTTATATTCATAGCAACACAAGTTACACCTTAATAGGAGGAAAGTAGGCATTTTTAAAGTATCAATATAAAAAATTGTACCCAAAACAGGGAGTTGTTTTTCTCCTTTTAAAAATTTATTCTTCAAGGTAGTTCTGTGTCCTTACTCAGATCTGTATGATACATGCAATTTAATAGGAAAATCTTGTTGTTCTGGTCAAAATGACCTGCATCTTTTTGGTAGACAAATAGATACCCATCATGTTTTCCTTCTTGTCTTATTTCTGGGAAACTTGAGCTGAAACTACAGAATTCATTGTTTTTTCACATATAATGGTATAGCTCTCATGCCTATCAAATTTTCATTCTCTTATTTCCTCCAGTCCTATGCTGGATGTGGCTTTAATGATAATCTCATTTAGAATATTTTTTTTTTAAGAAAGAAGATCTCAGACCACTGGGTAAAATACTCAGGCCTATAATGAGACATGTAGTAACTATGAAAATTCTACCTGGTAACAGTGCAGGGATTTTTCAGTCTAACATTCAAAGATAATCTCTATAAATAACCCTCACAAGGGAATGCATATAATTTATTTAGGCCTGTACAATATGCCCAAGCCAAAAAACATATTTTTTATAGTTGACCTTAAAATTAAAGCTGTAAACTTTTTGGAAAACCATAGTCCTTCAGATCTGAGGAGACTGCTCCATTATGACTGTGTAAATGTGAGGAGTTCAGATCTCCAGGTTCCAAGGAAGGCTGGACGTAGTGTCATGTGTCTATACTTCCAGCACATCTACCATGGAATGAGAGGAGAAAGCAAGATAATCCATGGAAGCCTTCAAGGAACTGGTAGTCCCAGCAGTAAACAAGACACAATGTCTCAAACAAGGTAAAAAGTGAAGACAGACAAACTTGCCCATGAGTCATGATATGGATACTCCTACCCTCACACATATAAACACATAGAGACAGACAGGTTAAAAAATAAAAATTGTTCTAACTGAATGTAGAATAGTATTTTCTAGAAAGACATACATGTCTGAATGTATATACATGTACAAAAGCAGTCATAGTTATTGTCCCCTGTGCATCATTGTCAAGGGTGACAAGTATTAAATGCTTATTCATAGTCATTCTAGTTGGTAAGTATATGGGCACTAAGAATAAAATAGTAAATGCAAAAATAGTTACTGCCTGCTGCCTTTTTGCAGCTTTTCAGAGAAAATCGTATCAATTTAAATCAAGTAATTTTGAACCCTGTCATTTTGCAACAGAGAAGAAAATTTGAGAAAACTGAGCATGCTGCTCTTAGGAAGTTATGGATCTGTGTCCATAAATAAAATAAGTAGAGACTTTCCAAAGAAAATATAGGCCACTCCTGAACTCTACACAAAGGGAGTCTTCCAATTTACCTCCTTCAAATATAAAGGATAATGTTTTTAAAGCCTCTAAAAATATTCCTTGCTGCAGTTCCACCTACTGAATCCAATTAGCAATTTTATCACCTCATTTTATTAACATCTATTAATCTTGAAAAACATATTAGTGGCATTGTATTGATCGCTCACTGGTCTTTATTTATAAATGAGAAACCGTCTTGTTGCTTTTCATTAATGTGAGAGGAAAAGAGATTCAAAGCAAGACATTTAGCATAGAAAAGTCATAAACCTCCACCTAAATAAGCAGTATTCAGAAAGAGCAGATGCATCCAGAGCGTGTGTGGGTAAACAATGCTGCATTATACACCCATCAATATAGTTGATGCTAATTGTAATGTACCTTTGTCAAAATTGCATTTTGTCTTACAGTTAACTTCTGATTTATGTCATTTTCAAAAAGAAATTCTGAAGACCAAAAGCTTATTTCATTCTGTTTCTGCTAATTAATGGGAGGCTAACATGATTGAATATCATTCTGTTCTTGTATTCAGATATCAAGTTCAATATTCCAAGACTCTGTTTACTGAGTCATCTGCCCACCCCCCACCCCTGCAGCCCAGACTTCCTGTAACAGCTCAAATTACCAGTGAGTCAAGATCAACAGGTCTTGACCCAAACAACAGTTAACAGAAAACACCACAAGCATTTGACCCCAGAGATGATACCCTTTGACATAGCCAACAGAAATATGTGTGCTGCATTACAAAGTGTGTTTATAACTTGCTCGATAAACAGTACATTTTCAAAATGGGAAGAAAAATTAAATTTCAATTTTTTATTTGATTATGAATCTCCAGTGAATGATTCAGTGGCTGTTTCTTACGCATCAATTCCTAGCTAGTCCCTGAGACAGAAGCAGAAACTGAAAGAGCCATGTTATTGTTCTAAAGAAACCAGGAAGTTTCAGCCCTTTATGCATCTACAGAAAAACTCTACTGTATCTTTCTGCTACACAGAATCATGCCAAACTATCCCATGGCACAAAGGCTTTGTATTTTTCCTATATCTTTCTCTCTGTGCTTGCACAATACCTCCACACCTACCTGTCTTTTCCTCTCCCTCTCTACTTTCCTCCCGCTCTCCTTGGCTCTCTCTTTTACTCTATTTATAACTATTTCATGCTTGACTTTATGAAAGTGTTTTTCTAGATAATTCACACCCTTTGGGGAAGGACAGAAAACTTAGCAAAATGCCAAGTTCTTTACTAAGATATTTACAGAAGAAAATCTAATAATTTCCTATAGCTGTTCTTCCCAGCATGGTATGGAAATGTATTTGGTAGTTTAATTTTCTTCTCCTTCTCTTTGCCAGAATTATTTATTGCTGGAAATTGAGAAGTTGTAATATTGCTATTCTTTCTTTTGATTGGTCTAAAATTTCAGTTAGGTAGGAAACTTAAGAAGAAGGAAAAAAATCTTGCAAAGTTTAGATTTGCTTCAGAAAGGCAGCAGAGGGATTTGAAGAGAACAGATTTGATGAGAAAGAAAAATGTTTTAGTTTTTCAACAGACCAGAGTAGAATCAGTGAAAAACAGGAAGTCTCAGAAGGAAGCCCCAACAAAGTAAAAAAGAGTTTATGAAGGATACCAAGCCATTTGGAGAGTTGTGTTGGGACAGATCTGAGTGATTTTTTTTTTTTAAATCTGAAGCTATAATGAAAAGACCAGAATGATGTCTCTGTGGGAATCAAACTTTTTCCATCACAACAAATTAGACTTCCTGGATAACTTTGTGAGAGGGCACAGAAACACAGAATTGATGCTATAGAGTTGATACTATCACACTTCCAGAACAAACAGTACATATGACTACAAGTACAGTACTTGCAGACTGCTGGAATTCATGAGCAGATTCCAGAAGTCTCCTCAGTTTCCACTGGGAAAGATGGTTCTGCCATCAATTGCACAGCCATGACTATTGCCAACAGTTCAGTAGCATGGTGTCCTGGATGGGACATACAAGGGACATGGGCAACCTTTAACTTCTCTACTCAGTTACCTACCAGACACAGGGAGAGAAATCTTGATAAAGTCCTTTTTTGAACTTTCAGTTGGAAATAATATTCCCATCTCTAATGCCTCAATGAACTATTATAAAACTAGTATAAAATGAAAAAATAAAAATGCATAGTTTTCCAAACTTCATCTTAAGACAGATAAAAACAATGGGTAAACAATCAAAAATAGCACCTCGATTGAAGAACTGCAGACAATCAATGACCCCTAAGAGGATAATTCATTCTCTTTAGGGATGAACCCCTCAACAGGTTAACTCATCCAAAGTGGCCATCCCTAAACCCACAAACTATACACGAACACTAAATGGACTTGGATGTGTGCGTGTGCGTGTGTGTGTGTGTGTGTGTGTGTGTGTGTGTGTGTGCGCGCGCGCGCACGCGCGCGCGTGTAAAAATAGTAACAGTTAAAGAGGAAAAGGTATTGAAGTTGATTAGTGTGGAGATAGAGGAGGACATGAAAACAGAAGAGTGTGGAACACAATGATATAAATACAGTACTGTGTATGAAGTTCTCAAAAAAGATAATAAATTATTTAGAACAGCAAATTGAGATGACTTATAAAAAACTTTTGCTTCTGTTTTGTCAAAAGTGGAATGTCTGTTGTAAACATTTTCATCTTTAATAGTTGGGAGACTATGGGGAAAAGTTCAAATTAAGAGACAAGTTCTAGATTCCCTTAGCACTCCCTTTTTTAATTAATTTATTTACAAAATAAAGTATTTGTATCAATGTATCCCTTTGCTCCCCCGCCCCACCCCTCCCAGTCAGCCTTCAGCCTCGCTCATCCCCATCCCCCCATCCCCTCCCAAAAAAGGGCAAGAAGTTCCAAGGAGGATCAGCTCAGCATCTACTCCAGGCATGTCTGATTTCCTCATTCTAATATCAAGACTGGGTTAGGTGTTCCTTGAGAGGGAATGGGCTTCAAAGTGCCAGTCTGAGCACAGAAACACAGTCTGATTCCTCCCCTTGAGGCTCCACATACTGCCTATCTCAGTGGACAGTTGCCTAACCTTGGAAGGCCTAGATCCTTTTCCTGATGATTCCCTGATGGCTGTTCTTGATTCAGTGAGCTCCCCAGAGCTCCAGCCAGCCACCACTGTGGTAATTTTCCTCATAATCCCTATCCCCTTGCTAATATAGACTCTCTCCCGCCCTCCCTGACCGACCACAGCTCAGCCATGGATCCCTGCCTCTACCTCTACTCATTGTTGGATGTAAGTTCTCCTTCACATGTATTTCAATGGTGATGATAATCCCAATTTTAGAACCACCTACAATAATAAAAATCTGTGGTATCCATTATACAATCAGGTCACAACATGTATACAGTGGAATTATTGAAAAATCCATCTGACTTTCAAAAACTTAAGAAATGGAGAAACACTGATGAGTTCTCTAAGGTTGGTCTTAGATGAGAAGACTTTAAATTTGGCATCTCTAGAGGTAAGCAGCCCAGGCAAATGATTCATACCAACCCAATTCACAAATTTGATATTAGAAATCCAGAAGCCACCAGGTATACATCTATAATTCCAGTTCGTATGAGGTAAAGACATGTGTATCAGAAATTCCAGACCATCCCAAGTTACATGATGATCCATCTTTAAAAAAAAGAAAAAAGAAAAAAGAAAGGAATGCAAAATGTCAAAATATCCAACAAATATCAAATGTAGCCTGCTTCACTGGTAGGCCTGGGGGACCATCAATGGCTCAGTGGATATGGAACCAGAGTTTATCATAGGACCTGGACTGCTGCTGTGGCAAAGTCACTGGAATTCTATGAGGTATGTGGCTCAGAGTTTAGAGGAAACAGCCTCAGGACAGACAGCTAGAAACAGAACATTCATCTGTGATCTGCCAGCCAGTTAATGAATCGAAGTTCAGATAGATTTCTTTCCTTTCCGTATGAATATTTATCTTCATATTTGAACTGTAAGACATTTCTCTCTTTCAGTAGTAATTTTTGTCTTGATACATCATTTTTTCATATAAACCTACAGAGACAAATACTTCTATTTTCCATGGTCTTGTGCTACAATCCACTGAGGCTGGAGTAACATATCTTCAAAAAGTTCTCCTCATGTCCCTTAAGCTTGCTATTTATGCCATAATTCCCAGAATTCTGAGCATGGTGTGGGTGATAGTGCTTTCACAATGCTTTATCATGCTGCAGTACTTCAATACCACTTTGAAAGTTCCCTGTACCCATATGTAGGCATAAGCTGGCATGCATGTTCTTGCCACACAGTCATTCTTCACCATATTCAATTATTTTGAAAGGTTCAAGTGCTTTTGTGGGCTAGCCTTTCCAACTGAGTAAAATAAACCACAGCACTCTCCTCTTTTTGCAAGAGTGACCATGTTGGTATCATTCACTGGAGTTCAATGAGCCATCAATAGCTGTGAAATGTCCTTTTGGCAAGGAGGATTTTACTTCCTCAAATTAAGTAAAGCTGTACATTGTCAAATAGAAAGATGGTGTCACTAACCACTGTGATATTTTGATTCAAGGAATGGCTCCAGCCCCAGTCCCCATGGGCTACATTCATAATTGCAGTTGACATTTCCAAGAGCTTAGTATGTACTAGGCAGTACATGAATCACACAATGCTGTTATGATGTGTGTGGATTTAATTACCCCCCATTTTACAGTTTCAGGGCCTTGTGATAAGAACAGACAGATGGCAGGAGGTACAGCCAGGACATAATGCAGCAGAGAAAATCTGAAATGATATGAGGCCAAAGAAGTAGTCCATTATCAAAGCCTTTGCTCCATAGCCCTTGTCTCAACTATAAACCTGATCCCTGCTGCAAAATTGGGTCTAGGTATTATACAATGGCTAAGCATCTCAGGAAGATTGGGGGTGGGAGAGTCAGGAAGTATAAAAACATATACTGTATTAACACAGGAAGTATGTCGGGCACTCCCAGGATCTGTTATGGTTCCCAGCAGACAGTGTTCTCAGCTGCAACAGAGCCATAAGCACAGCTGGAGAGTCCATTGTTCATTGCTCTGGGTGATGACTGAGCCACACAACTCTGTATTAAGTTTGGAACCAAATGAAACACAGAGATGTTGTATCCAAAGCCATAGTTTTTTAATGTAATTTTACATTTCTCAAAATTTTATTATCTTTTACAACTAATAGAGTATTAGACATGTATTGTTTGCATATATTCACATTTCACTTGCGCCCTTGTAGTAAGTGATATAGGGTACCACTGAAAGCTATAAAGAGAGAGACTTTTGCCTCACCCTCATACTCATGGTTAAAGAGAGCATCTTTTCTCTTTCTGAAAAAAATAAAGGGCTGCCCTCATAAGCTGGCCACAATCCCTGGAGGTATCATAGTTTCTTCATTCACACTATTTGCTCAGACTGAGAAAACTATAGTAAAGGCCACTGCCAGCCCTCATGGGGACTTGGCCAGCCATAATATCTAAACACAACCACTGCTCACTGTGCCCTTCGGTTCAATAGAAACCATGCATTTGCCATCAACCATGCACTGGCCACTTTTCTGTCAACCCTTAGTGTCTCACACTTTATAATTATACATAAGCATGAAAAGTCATTTAAAAATCAATTTTTAGATCCAGTATAAAAGTTTTAGAGCCTTGCTTAATATGTAATATGAAATGCCACTTAGGCTAATGAATACTATGGTGCGTAATTTGAACAATGGAAGCCTGCCTTTTAAAATCAAAAGCACTCAACCTTTGAAGCTGGTTTTTAGCTCTCCCTTCCTCTTCTGTCATTCCCCCAAATCTGTCTCTAAGTCATCTCTCATCCTAAGATGAGGCAGGGGCCCACAAACACTTCATCCTAAGCAGATCTGGAGAACTGCTACTCACACAGCAACTTCATCATTAAGATCTATCTAATCATGTCACTGCACCTCATGCTTAAAAAGATTCTCCCACTCCTCCTGAGTGAGGTATCACAAACTCAGAAAGATAAGCAGGGGATGTACTCAATCATTAGTGGACTCTAAACAAACAAACAAACAAACAAGAAAAAAAGCAAAGCATGCAAAAGCTGCAAACCACAACCACTGAACAGCTTGGGATCAGAAACACCCTGGACTGATTCCTTGGATCCCACTCCCCCTAGAGGAACACCTGACTCACTCTTGAGGGAGGGGGGAGAAAACTGCATCTGCCAGGAGTGGAGACTGAACTAAACAATATTGGGTCAGTGGGAACATGGGACTGTTTGCTGCCTGCCCAGGAAGGGGATGGGGAGTTGTGGAGAAGAAAGAATGACCTGATGTGGTGGGTGGGGGAAGGGACCTTGAATAAGGATACACAAGATAGAAAGTGTGACTTCTTTGTTCATAATAATAATAAATTAAAAAAAGGAAAAAAAATTCTCCCACTCAAATGAATACTGCTTGACATCTCTCCTACTTGCTCCCCCAAGAAACACTTTCCTCAGAGAGGAAACACAATCACACCTTTTTCTCAATGATGCAGCAGAGAAAATGAGATATCCCAGCACATTGCAGCTTCCGTACAGCTGAGCCACATGCATCCTCTTGAGCTGCCAACTTAAAAACTCTTAAGGAATGTCACAATTACAACTTTTCACAGACACTCCTGGTGACAGAGCTTCTGACCTAAGACAACTGAGACACACAGATGTACTCCTCGTCTGCTCATTAGCCTAATGAGGATGGAGTCAGGCAAAGAGTTAATTTGGCTAATTTAATCAGCATGTCCTTAGATGTGTCTACTGGGAGAACACCAAAGTGGCAGAGACAAACACAGAGACACACAGAGGGAAGGGATTTACTGAGCTGTGCTCATGATTAGGCCAAGTCACAGTTAGAGAACATTAGAAAGGCAAAGCTGGAAAGACTCTTACTGATTGCTTAACCCAATCACATCATTTTATAAGGTTTAATGAGGTTAGGAAATAATAAACATAAAATTTATCATAAAATAAAAGATACATGGGAAACACTTTGAGAATTGCAAACTGCTATGCTGCATGTGTATACAAGCATATGGTACTACAGTCCATTGTATTCCCAAAACAATGTAAAGAAGAATTTAAACATTTGGATGCATTCTTTTATGAATTCATAGAACAATTACAGTATATCTCTTCCACTTCTCCCTCTCTCCCAATAAAATCTGATTTTTAGCTCTATGGACACACAACAAATTCTATCCTGTTAAGAATACAGGAAGAAATTATTACTTAAAAAATCTCCAATATTTTATATTCCTAAAAACACTAGAAAAATAAAACACTGGTTTTATTTGATGACAAATGTAAAATTATCTGTTTTACCAAATTTAGGGGGTTTTAGTTAATAGTGGTTTTTTGTGGTATGATTTTGATCAACAGTTTTAAATTTCTTTAAAGTTCTAACTGAAAGCGAACAGCATCAAGTATCTATTTCACGCTGGCCGTGCTTGTGACAGCATGCCTTGATCTTACAATTAGAGATTAAGCCACAATTACTCATCAAATTCAGTAATTCTAAGAGAGTTGATTGAGGGTTTTTCTGGACAATGGAATGTCATTTGCATTGATTATTTCATTATATTAATTTTCTCATCACTCTCTCATTTTTTGTTGCTTTTCTCATTTGAACACCATTAAGGATGCTTTTACCACAGACTCAAGTGTAAGAGGATGAAAAAGAAAATGAATAGAGTTTTTTTCTTTATTACTATTAAAGAGAAAAAGAAGAGCTTGTGGGAATACCAAATTTCATAGCCTATAAATTGGTCCTGTTCCTTTTAATCCTTGGTGGTAGTTCACAGAATTAAAACAGCATGAGAAAAATATATAAATATAAATATATATATATATATATATAAAGAGAGAGCGAAGCTTTCAAGAAATTGATCTTTTATTATGTCCTTTCTGCTCAAATGAGATTGCTCCTGTCCTAGCAGTCAAGACAGACAGTATGTAATGTCCCTTCCTATAAGTTTTCTTTCAAATATATTTTTTTATGTTTACCAAATTATTAATGGAGGTCTGGATATATATAATAAATCTAAAGTTTATATTACTATCAGTAGACATGTCTAATAAATTGACTAATTAATTAATATGACCAAAATACAAGTACTATACAATGGAAAATCCACATTATATGAAAGAAAGGGGAATAATATAGGTTGTATGTGTGTATGGTCAGGCAAGGCCTCTCGGAGATGGTAAACGGAGGTACAAGTTAGACGTGCCAGGGTGAAAAGTGATATTTGAAAGCTCCTGAAGCAGGAAAGACCTTGGTGGATTCAAGGGCTTTCAACAAGATCAGTGCAGCTGAAGTAAGACAAAAACTCATCCAAGAGTAGTCTCTGTGGAAAGGAGTTAAAGGGTAAGTGAGGAAAGACTAGAGGAAGCTAGAGTCTGGTCAGAGTCAGGGTTGAAGAATGGATGAGAAGCTGATACAGGACTGTGATTGATGACTGAGATAACAGATATAATTCTGCTTCCTCCCGAAAGCCCAATGTAAAGTAACAAAAGAAAACTAATTTTTTAATTAAAATCATAAATCTCCAAAATCAAACAGGGATTCCGAGAAAACATTGGCATTATTAGAACTTGGAAAGCATGTAAGAGTGGTAACTGATTTATCAAACGTGAGGGCAATTGCAGTAAAGTCACCAATCTATCCATGCAAGTGGAGCAAAGATAAGTCTCAAAACAAAGAGGCTGAAAGTTTTTTTAAGCAACAATTTGACAATATCCTTCAGAAAAGGGATTCAATATGGGTAAGAACTGCTAGCACAACTGTTGAAAAACTAAAAAAATGTGGATCAGGGAAAGGTATGGCTGCTCAGGAGGTTTGCTGTGGGCTTTCAAAGACTGGTGGTCCAAGAATGTCAGAGAGGTCTAGCTGGCTGAATCATCATGGCAGGTAATTCTGAAGGAATTATGCCTTGGACTGATGCCAAATCTTATGTTTGTTCAAGCTCACAAAATTGATTATGACTACTACCAGAGAACAGTACTATGGTTTTTACCTTTCATATGCATCCCAGATCTTAAACATGTCTTTCATTTGCAGATTTAATCTAGAATATAATCAGCAAATACATAAGGGTATGCAGTTCCTGAGCTTCTAAATCCTATGATGGACAGCAAGCATAGGAGAAAAATGATGAGAGACGAAGATGACTTGCCATCCATCATTCTTGCAGAGAACAACCTCAAGTTCTTACTGCCATTTTGTGTATCTTGGCAATTTACAAACAGAAAATGAGGTGAAGAACAGATGGTCTCTGGGCAAGAAAGATTAGTTGATGAATAGGATACTGTTCAAACTAGCATATCATATGTTGATATCTTAGCCTTATCCCTCATTTAACTTTCATAAGAAAGAGACCAAATTTATAGTATATGAGTATAGGAACTCTCCATAGATAACATGAGTAGACCAGAGAAAAGATCTTAGAGTCTAATGTCTGAAGCTTCTCCAGCAAAAACAAATATATAAATCACAATTGTCAAATTACTTTATGGAAAAGTTCACTGATGTGAATACAGTTTTAAACAACTGTACCATGTGTACCATGCTAAATATAAACTGAGGGTCATCAGGATCTAAAGGGTGAGGCACATGTGAAAATCAGAGCCCATATACCAAGAAAAAGTAGGAGCTGTTTCCAGGTTCTGGGTATTAGGAATAATGTTGCTATGAACTTAGGTGAGCAAGTATTCTTGTGATATGGCTGACCATCCCTTGGGTATATTCCCAAGAGTGGTATCATTGGGTCTTAAGATAGATTGAGTCCAATTTTTGGAGAAATTGCCATACTGATTTTCAAAGTAGCTATACAAGTTTGCACTTCCACCAAGAGTAAAGAAGTATTCCCCTTATTCCACATCCCCTCCAGTATAGGCTGTCATTAGTGTTTTTGATTTTAGCCCTTCTGATAGGTTTAAGATGGTATCTCAGATTCATTTTTGATTTGCATTTCCCTGCTGACTAAGGATGTTGAGCAATTTCTTAAATGTCTTTCAGCCATTTGAGGGTCTTCTGTTGGGAATTCTCTTTTTAGATCTGTAGCCCATTTTTTTTATTAAATTATTTGATATTTTGATGTCTAGTTTCTTTAGTTCTTTACTCTTAATTATTTTTATTTCTGAATAAAGTCTCATTTTTTTATCCTTGTTGAAACTCCCTTCCCCCTCCCGACCCTTCCCAGTCACCCTCCCTTCTCCCCTTCTCCTCATCTCCACCCCAGAAAGGGCAAGAGGTTCCAAGGTGGCTTAGTTTAGTATCCACTATAGGCAAATCTGATTTCCTCATCCCAATATCCCAATATCAAGACTGGGTCAGGTGTTCCTCTGGATGAGTGGGCTCCAAGGTGCCAGTCCAAGGTGCTTCAGATCCCAAGCTGTTCAGTGGTTGTGGTTTGCAGCTTGGGCATGCTTTGCTTTTTGTTTAAAGTCCACTAATGAGTGCGTACATCCCCTGCTTCTCTTTCTGAGTTTGTGATACCTTGCTCAGGAGGATATTCTCCAAATCCATCCATTTGCCTGCAAATTTTAGGATATCATTTTTTTCTTACTGCTGAGTAGTACTCCATTGTGTAGATGTACGACAGTTTGTTAATCCATTCTTCAGTTGACCAGTTGATGGGCATCTAGGTTGTCTTCAGTTTCTTGCTATTACAAATAATTCTGCTATGAACATAGTTGAGCTAATGCTTTTGGGGTATGAATGTGTATCTTTAAGGTATATGCCCAATAGTGGTATTGCTAGATCCTTGGGGAGACTGATTCCCAGTTTTGTGAGAAACTACCATATTGCATTCCAAAGTGGCTGAACAAGCTTATACTCCCACCAACAATGGAGGAGTGTTCCCTTCTCCAGCATAGGCTGTCATCTGTGTTTTTGATCTTAGCCATTCTGACAAGTGTAAGGTGGTATCTCAAAGTTGTTTTGGTTTGCATTTCTCTGATGGTTAAAGATATTTAGCAATTTTTCAAGTGTCTTTCAGCCATTTGTAATTCTTCTGCTGAGAATTCCCTTTTTAGTTCTGAACCCCATT
The DNA here is from genome assembly GCA_004025045.1 of Sigmodon hispidus. Classification (NCBI taxonomy): domain Eukaryota; kingdom Metazoa; phylum Chordata; class Mammalia; order Rodentia; family Cricetidae; genus Sigmodon; species Sigmodon hispidus. Next base: position 52,651 of record PVIH01013480.1, read on the forward strand.
TTATAATTGGGTTATTTAGGACTTTGGGCTCTAGTTTCTTGAGTTCTCTATATATTTTAGAGATCAGTCTTCTGTCACTTGTAGGGTTGGTGAAAATCTTTTCCCATTTTGTAGGCTATGGTTTTGTCTTATTAACTGTGTTCTTAGCTTTACAGAAGCTTCTCAGTTTCAGGAAGTCCCATTTATTGATTGTTGTTCTTAGTGTCTGTGCTACTGGTGTTACGTTTAGAAAATGGTCACCTCTTTAGTTCTTTTCAACTGAAGAATGAGTAAAGAAAATGTGGTACATATATGCAATGGAGTATTACTCAGCAGAAAAAATATGACATCAAGAAATTAGCAGACAAATAGATGGAACTAGACAATACCAATGTGAATGAAGTAACCCAGACTCAAAAAGACAAACATAATATGTACTCACTCATATGTGAATACTAGATGTAAAGCAAAGGATAATTAGACTACAACCCACAGCTCCAGAGAACCTAGCTAACAAGGAAGACCCAAAGAGGGATGTATGGATCACCTTGGGAAGGAAAAATAGATGAGATCTCCTGAATAAATTTGGGTTGAGGAGGGCAATAGAGGGTAGGGGATGTGGGATGAGAACATAAGGGAATGAGATGGTCAAGCTGGAACAGGTATGGAAAGGGAGAGCAATAAAAGAGGTATCTTGATAGAGGGAGACATCATGGAGTTAGGTAGAAACCTGGTGCTGGGGACAGTCTCAGGAATACACAAGAGTGACTCTAGCTTAGACTAAGAGAAATAGTGGAGAGGGTGCCTGAGCTGGCCTACCCCAGGAATCAGATTAGTGAATAACCTAACTATCATCATAGAGCCTCCATCCAGAAATTGGTGGAAGCAGATGCCGAGATCCACAGCCAAGCACCAGGCTGAGCTCTTTGATAGTCAAAGAGAGGGCAGAGAGATAATTTAAGTTAGGAGGGTCAAGATCATGAAGTCTACAGAGAAAACTGAAACAAGCTAGTAGGACTCATGAACTTTAGATTGACAGCTGTGGAGCCTGCATGGGACCGGCCTAGGCCCTCTGTAGAAGGGAGATAGATGTGCAGCTTGGTCTGTTTGAGGAGATCCTGGCGGTGGGATCAAGATCTATCCCTGGTGCAATATCTGGCTATTTGGGAACTCATTACCTATGAAGGGACACATTATACAGCCTTGATGCAGGGGGAGGGGCTTGGACTTGACACAAATGAATGTACCAGGCTTTGCTGATGCCCCATTAGAGGCCTTAGCTTTTGGGAAGAGGTGATGGTGGGTAGGGAGAAGGCTGGGAGAAAAGATGAGAAGGGGACCTGTGGTTGGGATATAAATGAATAAAAAAATAATTTAAAAAAAGAAAGGTTGAGGGAAAGCTATAGAAAACAGAAAAAAATAGAAAATAAAAAAATATATCTTTCTTAGAAAGAATGGCTAATATTGAAACATAAGCAGAATGAGAGACTTCTTAGCAAGATGGTAGACTCGTCTGTGTGATGTGATGAAGAAGAATCTGAGGAAGAAAGAGACAGGGCTGTCAAAATGGCTCAGTGGGTAAAGGCAACAGTCTTGCAAGCCTGTTGACCTGACTTCATATCTAAATCCCAACTGAAGTTGAAGAGAAGTGATAACATGCATAGCTAACACACACTCACACACCAATAATTTTTTTTTAAGAATAAGAAGAGCCTGTTCCAAAGACAGAGAGAAAAAGAGATTTAGGAATCCACAAAGGAGGCTACCTGAAAAGTACCAAGGAAAAGACAGGCAATGCACTGCGTAGAGTCAGCCAAGAGGAATACAGCTCCAACTCTGTGGCTCCCTGACTGGGGAATGAGAAGCAGGAGCCTCATCCAAAAGGTAGGCCAGGCAAGCTTGTCACAAAGAGACTGGCACTTCTACCCTGAGGACAATCAGAGCTTCATAAGCCTCAAATCCAGTTACAGGTTTTGGAGAGCAGATGAGTTAGCAGTGGAAAGGAATCCTATTGTGCCGTTCTTCTGTGACTTCAAAGGCACTGGCCCCCAACCATCTTTAGAGGAAAAACATCATTGAAAGCTCAGTTATCCTGGGGAGCTAGGAACATGGAACAACCACAAATGGAAAATTAACTGGCCATCTCAGTGAAGTAAGAGAGCCTTGGAAGCCAGTTGGGAGAGTTGAGGGGCCAGATGCTGATAGACGAAATGATTGATCAAAGGAGGCAGCAAGGCAGCCAGGAAGAGAAAGTTCCAGGCTCTGTGATCTGCAGTTGATCTCATCTACTGGAGAACCCAAGAATTCTGAAGCTTCCAGACTTCTCGAAGCCCACAGCCCCTCCAGGATTAATCCTCAAGATATCTGGAATGTAATAAGCTGGTTCCTCCCTCCACCTGTACAGATAACAATGTGGTAGATGTTTCCCACACTCCCCCTGAACATGGGAGACATCTTCAGCTACAATATTAGTCATGGCTGGAGAGTATGAGCTGGAGAGTCTCTGAGGAGTGAGAGAATCTATCCAGCTTACAGTCTACAATCCTGACTGTGGCTAGTAGAGGCCCCTGATACAAAAAGGGAGGGAGCAATTACAACAAAGGTGAACTGGTGGACACTGAACACATACTCACCACAAACTCAGTAGCAGAAGAAACCAGAGAACAGACAGATCAATCAAGCATCTCACCACCATGCACACAATAGCAGCAGTCTCTGGTCTCCAAGGACCCAGAAATAAGCTATATGACAGTATGTATTTCTATCTTTCTTTTTGCCCTATTGGCTCAACCATATTTTATTTTTAACTACAATTTTATGAACATTTTTACTTTATTATTTTTTTAATATTATTTATTTATTTCCAAAAATTCATGTTTTTTTGTTTCCATATCTTTTTACACTCCTGGTACTCCTAGATGAGGAACTGCAATCAATAGCTATTGAGAAAAGGAGAATCAGTCTTCTCAAGGGATTTGCCCCTTGATAGGTTATCCAATTGCAAATGGTTAGTTCTAAACACATGAAGCTAAGAACAACACTAAATTTGAGGGTGGAGGCACAGGAGGAATTGAAGCCACAGAGGGAGAGGTGGAAATGGTTATAAAAACAAAAAGGAAAGAAACATCATCAAAATCTGTGAGGAGGGCAGTAAGGTGACTGAGACGGGAAAGGCACCCGCCTACTTCCAGCACAGACTGATAACCTAGGCTTAATTCTTAGGGTCCACGTAGTGAAACAAGAGAAAACTCCAGCAAATTATCATTTAACCTCCCTGTGTGAGTGTGCACACACACACATGCACAGGCATGCATGTACACTAGCATCATTAAAAACTTCATTTTATATAATCTATATTGAACAACACCAATTCACCTACAAAGACAAATACATCAGAATAACACCAGATCTCTAGCAACCCTAAATTCCAGGAAATCATGGGCCTAGGATGGAGCTTTCTGCTGTTACTGTGTCGAATTGACATCGTGTCAAACTGTCCCCTATGTTTATACCAGTGGACAAGTGGTACTTTCAGCTAATCAGAGAAGTCTTTCTCTGCAGTGAAAGAGAGTGAATGCAGACTCCTGTCTATTCAAAGTCCTGAGAATAAGTGATGGATGAGTGTTCAGCCCTAAAGAGAACATTTATATCATCCCCTAGGGCTTAGAGAGTATCTTGGAAGAGGGAATAGGAAGAATGTGAGAGCTATAAGAAGAGGGTTATGAAATGCCATCTCTTGGGCATGACAACTGTTGTAAGCGTGATCTCACAGTAGCTGTGGTTCTCTGCACTGGGCTTGCATAACAATGACCTGTCAATAATCAGTTGTGGATGTCCCATGGAGCCTGGCTCCTCCCCAAGAAGTTACTGCAGTTACTGCAGAGACAGGGAAAAATCACTGTCTTCAATAGTGAGCTGCCTGCTCCAGTGGAGAGCTCCATACCTGTGCCCAGATTAAAGTCCTGGCTAAGCTCAGTGGGTCACAAAGCAAAACAAAAGACATGACTGTGGGCAAGAAAGTTGTAAGGAGGAGGTGCTATCAACAGAAGATAAAGTGAAATAAGAGACAGTGGGTGTGAACAATTAGAATGCATTTATATACATATTTGTCATTGTCGGGAACAAATTTAATTAATTTTAAAATGAATAAATGCTTTTTATAATTTTTAAAAATGATAATATTACATTACTTCTCTTTTCCTTTCCTCTATCTAGTGACTTGATTCACCCTCCCCTTGTTCTCTCTCAAATTTGGATCCTTATTTCTTTTATTGTTAATTGTGTGTGTGTGTGTGTGTGTGTGTGTGTGTGTGCATTCCTAACTACATAAATACAGTATTACCTGTACATACATGCTTTAGAACTATAGATTTTTGAATAGATAAAAGTAAAAGCAAAACAACTTAGTCATCATTGCATATTTAAGATTGAAAATGTAACAAATTAGCAGACTGTACTCTAAGACAAATTTATGTGAAAGATGTAAGAATAAGAATTTTCAAATGGGAGTTTTATTTTATTTTCATATTTTTCTATTTTTACTGAAAATAGATTTTTATTTAACATATTCTGATTATGGTCCATCGTCATCCCCCCCACACACAGCTCCTCTGAGATTCTCCCCACCTCCCTCCCTTTATGTCTCTCCTTAGAAAACAATCATCTAAATAATACAATAAAACAAAACAAATAAGAACAGGACAAAAACAGACAAGAAAAAACACCAGGAACACACATAGAATCAGAGACATACACATTAAAAGACACAAGAATCCCATAAAAACCCAAAGCAGAAGCTGTGATACATATGCAAATGACCTGGAAGGTGGAAAGAAGAAAAAGAAAATGTCCTGAAGAAAATTACGAGGCAAAGACCTCCAAAACTGCCATTGAGTTTGTTTTGTGGCGGCCATCTACTGCAGGGCTTGAGGTTTGCCCTAACAGTGGTTTATACTTCGGCTGACACTCTGTTGGAAACCTTTTTTTTCCTTTTGTGAGTAGTTACCAATTGGAGGTAGCTTCTGAGTTAAGGAATTGCATCTGCTTCTCCTCTCAGTGCTGGGCCCATCTGCTGCAGACAGTCTGTGCATGCTGCCAGTCTCTGTGAGGTCACGTGTGCCTAGGTGCACCGCGCCAAACCCCGACCAGCAGGAAAAGACACGGCACCAGGATCCTTCCGTGGCAATTGACCAGGTCCTTTATTGAAGATCGTTGCAGCAGCCGCTCCCAGCCCGTGCAGCCAGCTTTAAACCCCAGGTTCACCACTCAGCTACTGCCACATGGGCCTCTACCATAGGGCCACGCAAACGGAAGCAAGCGAGTCAGCTCCGCACAAACCATATTTGGAATTGTTTGTCGGAGGAGCGCTCGCCATCGGGGTGGCGGAAGGCGGAAGCCAGCGCCATCTTTAAGGCGCGGCACTCACACAGCTCCCAACAGTTCCCCCTTTTTGTTTTAATAAAAGACACAGGTAGGGCAGTGGTCCATTCTCTGCTGTGCAACTGGAACATCATCCGAAGAATATCGTCGAGGCGTCCCCCTAGATACCTCAGGACCCGTCCACACCCTATTTTCGCAGAGGCGGGAGATTCAGGGCAACAACCCACATGCAAATGGACATGCTCC